>ATSW01006767.1:0-15544 GCA_000444245.1 Botryllus schlosseri
GGCTCTGCGGCGGCCAATACTTGTTAGAATTGAACCTAATTTGGTGTGCAGCATGTTTTAGGGTAACCTGACAATTTAATCAGTCAATGGCTGGAATCAGGGGAAAAAAGTTATTTTTGAACAATCCTATTGTACAATAAAAGAGGCTCGAAGGCCAACTAGGCAAACTTTTCCACTGGATCAGCTCGTGTTATATATATGTAGGCATTGTAGGGTTACCATATTTTGGAATCGGGAAAGGAGGACACTAATTTTCAAACTTAGAATACCGGTGGAAAATCCTGATAAATTAGTCAATTTTTCCCACTTCGTAGTCGGTTGACTAAAAAAAAGGTCAACTTTCGCTCAGCTCCCAAAATACCCGCCAGTCCCGCCTGAGCGTAAGTTCATTGCTATTTTATGGTATCTCGGTCGAATTTTGCCCTGCGTTCAACCCAAAATTCTAAAAAAAGAGGACAAAATCTCAAAAAGGAGGATATTTAGGCGTCCTCGGAGGACATTTTCAAAAACCCGAAAAAGGAAGACAAATCCTGCTAAAGGAGAACGTATGGTAACCCTATATATATGCCTTAACGACCTAGTCTTGGCCTGGGTCCATATGTCCAACGTAGTGGCGATCCTACGATTAGGGGGCCCAGGGCGATACTTCCGGGACCCCTATAAGTATGTAATCGCAGCTTCTGGGCACTTCGCCCCAGACCCCCTTTTGCATCTATTATTACCAACTTAATATTAGTGCGCCATATGGAACGGAATTACGTGATGTGCATATGACACTATAGCACGGCTTTGGAGCAGGCCTAAATAGTATAGTGATACAAATGCTGCAGGCTAAATAGACCACACTAATCTGGAAAGCCATCGGCTGACATTAGTAATAAGCCAGCACACCACGTCAAGGCTGGTGCCAGGCGCTGGATTAGGTCATATAAATATTATTGCATGGTTGCAAGGATAGACTACACCAAAACTAAGTAGCCTATCTCTACCGCATGTAGATACTTGATGATTGTCTGGTAGGACTGTTCAAAATAACCTTTTTTCCTGTATCTTGCTGGTTACGTGATTAAATCGTTAGGTTGCCTTAAAAAACGACGCACACCAAATTTGAATTCATTCCAACCAATATTCGCGGTTTTCGTACAGTTTGAAAGTTTTGAATTTGCCCAAAAATGCAAAAAAAAATTCAAATGCCCATGAAATTGTTGCGCTGTCTTCAAAAACTATGCAAAACAAATTTGACTCAATTCCAAGCCGTAGAGGCGGAGTTATTCCAGTTTTTCGATGATAATTCTTGGATTATCCACCGATCATGGATATGGAGCTTTTCTAACAAATGCAGAAATTTGATGATTGACTCATTTGTACGAAATCATCTTTTTGCCTGGCACACGGATTTTCATGTCTATTCGCTAAAACCCTTGAAAATAGCGCTTGAACCAAAGAGGGGGTCCTTCGACCAGGGGGGCTGGTTAACCGCCCACGCCAAAAGCCTCCACTGTGTCCAAGAAAGGGAGAACATGTCAGGTAGCCGAACTTGTGAAAGATAGTAGGTAGGTATTAGGTAGTAGGTATTACAAACCGGGTTTGGCCGTGGACAGCAGATAAAATGACCTGCGACCAAATATTTCGATGTATAGTAATGCAAGATAACTATTCATAGGACGTAAGACACCTATAATTCCATATTTCTTCAATTCTAAGATCAAATACTTCGTTGCGTGCACGAGTAAACACCACTTGATACTGGCCTACTGTGGTGTTAACAAATTTTCATTATGATAGTTGAAGAAGGTGGAAAGTGCCAAAATAGTGCTAACGTGCCAAACTCAAAAATCCAATGCCAACCGCATTAAAATGGGCCAAAATTACGAAATTTGACTCCCTAAATGGGTCAATTAGCAACACTGGAGGAGTCTGGTATGAGAAGCGAAATCAAAACAGTTACCGATTGTCACGTCGACAGTAATCGTTCAATCAAGACAATCGCCGATTGTTACGTAGAGAGTAATAGTGAATTTCTGTTTTGTGAGAGTCGGCATGCTTTAGCTCTTGTAAAAGTGTAATGTACCAGCCAGACAAGACAAGGCCTTGGATATCGTAGGCCCCGTTCTCGTTTTGGTCAAGGTTGGTTCGGGGCCTACGATACTTACTACTAACTACTAAGTATCGTAGGCCCCGGTTGGTTGTCATAGGCGTCAATTACAGCGTACGATATGCATTTTATCGCACTCGCATTCCTTTTCGACGATCGATACAGAAGAGTAGTTAAACAAATTAAGTTTTCGGCACATGTCATTTCAAAATAATTTCTATGTGATGCTTATACGCTATAGCTCAACGTTTTTTTTTGACGCGTTGGTGCTTGCAGATCTACTGTAATGGAATGGCCATAGCGAATTGATTGGCACTTTTAAAGTGCGTTGACAACAGCGGACTGGCCATGCTGCGGTTTCACCGGCTGGTCACGATGCGTCGTGAAGGCAGCATATTGGCCGTGATAGTGATGAACGTTGTTTTCATGTCGATGCTCTTCACACGGATAGAGCAGGAACGGTCGTTAAAGAATGAAATCACCCAGAATAAGTATGTCGAAGGAAATTACCTCCTGGATGATTTCAACGAGGCTTCGGATGCCTCGATTCCTTTGGTGGATCACGTGAAGATCATTGAGCGAAATTGGACGAGGCGGACTTCGCCACAATCCTGTCCCCTGTTCCCGCCGGGACTGAAGGGGAAACTTGACCTTCCCGGAAACGATTCCATACCTCCCTCGCTAGACAATATCGCTGGGTATCATCCTGATGTAAAATTAGGATCGTACAAACCCATTCACTGCTTAGCGCGATATAAGGTTGCCATAGTCATACCGTACAGAGACAGGGCAGAACATTTGCAAGTTCTGCTGAACCATCTACATCCTGTCTTGAAAAGGCAACAGCTGGATTATACAATTTATACAATAAGCTTTGCTGGAAACGGAACGTTCAATAAAGCGAAACTAATCAACGCTGGTTTTGTAGAAGTGAATAAAGGTGAGTAACGAAAACATTTTATGATTCCTAACAACATCGGCCCCAGACATATTAGAGTGATAGGTCCGAATTTTCCCCAAGATAGTTTGCATTTAGTTACCTTTGACATACCTTACTCACATATCTGTTCCTAAATAATGGATTATTCCTTTGGATATATGTTATTGTATTGAAGATTCTACTGTGAATATGTAACATGAGTTATAAGATATAGTGAAGCAACTTCAATGCTATTGTTTTGCGGCACATACTCGTGTCGAACAACTCTCGTAAGCTATTTATGACTGGAGCGCGTGATGTCATGTAGTATATATAGTATTGCATTTAATATGTATTGTAGTATTTATAGTATTAAATTCCACCAAACTCGCAGTTATAGATTAATATTACCTAAATATTATCATAGCTAGCACGGTTATCACCTTCGCGACCCCCAGAAAAAATAACCAAACGATTCCCGCGGGGGCCGCGACTCAGCGACCGCCAGGTTGAAAGCCACTAAGCGATAGACGAATTTTGTGATGGCTCGCCTGACAGTGCTGTGTATATGTTTCAATACAGACCGGCAATATGACTGCTTTGTGTTTCATGACGTCGATGTACTGGTGGAAAATGATCACTGCTTGTACTGGTGTTCCGAAGAGCCAAGACAACTCTCATATTATTTAGACAAGTTCGATTACAAACCACTCGAGTATAAATATCCCTGTAGAAGTGAATCCGGTAAGTGGGCTTCCTATTCGTAGTCTCTAGTCACATTATCTATATTCTATATATACTGCCAGCAGCCCACGCTTGTAAGCATGAAGGCGTATAAAGAAAATATAAATCGAGGTATGGGCGCAAATCTTACATTGCAGTGAAATGATATCGCGGATGAATTGCGTGGTATATGAAACAAAGAGGTCAACCGCGTATGTTTCCGTCACTAGGAGATCACTATGTTGTCTTTCAAAGCGTGTTGCTTCCGAAATTAAGATTGCGAAATCAACGTAATTGTGGATAATCCTAATTTCTGATTAATTTTCCTTGTAGTGTTAATCGCAATAGACACGGGGTGATTTCGCTGTAATCACGTCCGTTTGTGCCAGACGTAATGTATTGATTACATTGCTATCTGGCACTCACCCTTTTCTGTCACTCGTCAGAAGCATTCAAGGTTCTGTCAAAATCCGACATAGTTTACATGGCGGCTACATTAAAATGTCCGTACCGCCGGTCGAAATCTTTTTGACGGGCAGTCCGACACACATCGCTGGTGCTCTGCATGACCTAAAATGCCGGTTTTGTTAATCTTAGCGCCAGAGCGAACAAAATTATTTGGGGGAGCTGTGATGTTCTCGCAGAAAGTATTCATTGAGGTGAACGGTATGTCAAATTTATATTGGGGATGGGGAGGAGAGGACGACGATCTATATTGGAGGATATGGAGCAAAGGTCAGTATTATTACAGTGAAATAGATTGACTCCCGTATATGCATATTAATGATGTATGCATGAACGCTTTCGATTACACAGAGTAAAATACTATTTATCACATAACATTATTTGTGATCCATATCCCATCACGTACACATTATACCGCTTAATATCACTGACCATTGACTGACCAAGTGACCAATGATCATCAACACTTCACAGAGTTCGAGTAATACAATATCAAATAACGAATATCCCTCGAACCAGTGCATGCGGGTGATCGCGGCTCTACCGTATTTGCTTGTTGAACAATTCGTTGAACAATTTACCTGACAATCATAGACATGAGTGCTAATTTGGATTGTGTTTATTAATGGAAATTGGAATGCATCCTAATCTCCCTCTTAGTCACTTGGCGAGCAATGGTAACAAGGATTGGTGAATACAACAAAACATCGCTGAACGTTATATTCGGAGAACAATTGCGGAAGAGGCAAAGCAAGCTAATGATTTGGGATGCGAGAGAGAGAGAGAATCTTATTTGTCGACCGTGTAAATCTATAACATGCATAACGCAAATGCAATAGGGTGAAATATGATATATACAGATAAGCAAGGTTTAGACGGGAGGCTCGATATAACGACCATGCCCAGGAGCATCTTTCTACAGAAGTCCTTACACACTCAAAACTTTAGATTAACTAACAAAATGTAGGAACAAGACACAGCATCATGGAAAATAATTAGAAACTAAATGAATAAAAGGAGCTTGATGGCAGAGAGTTGAAATAAAATTCACATGATGCTGATTATGTGTGCGCTCAAACAGTAATTCTTAAGTCTGTACGTACCTTCCGTGGACATTGGGCATATGAGCTGTGACTTGTGACACCTTAGCCTGCGACACTTACACAATTGAAGTAAAGTTAGCTTTAGGGTTGGGGCAGCAAGGGTTAGGATTAGTTTTGGGGCTAGCTGGTCAAGTGTCGCGTGTTAATTGTTCAACTGTCGGCTTTCAATGTCTTGCATGGTCAAATGCTGGGAAACCGTTTCGCAGCCGACTCCAAGCTTGTCTTCTGTCGTCTCGGCGCGCAAAGTGTCGTATTTCAGTCTACTGCGTGTTTAGTGGAAAGTGGATATCGAGAGGCAATGTCGCTCAACTTACTTTAGCCTTATTAATACGAGCACTCACTAAGTTGTTATGTGATGAGGAGAGGCCGACGATAAGGCAGATTTTCTACATATATTGGGAGACCTCCTTGAATCGCAGTCTTGTGATGTTTTAAAACGATGAAAATATTAATAAACCTGATTGATTGATTGATGAGACGCGCATAACGGTATCCCCGGCATTATCGCAATGATTGACAAACTTCCTATATTTGCGTTCATTGTTCACAAACGTCGATATCTGGAAGTCGTTAGCGCAAAGGGAAACGAAATTCATTTCGCAGGCCATAGTTTGTTGTTTTTTCCAGTCATAATCTATTGTAGATCGCAATTGCCCTTTTATCCACTATTATGATCGATGGAACGGCAAACAAATGGTATCCATCATTCATATGAGTACTATAAACACGACTACATACTACGCCCCGAGATCACGATTATTTATGTTTGTTCTAATGGATCCGAGACACGAGTACAAAGAATATTGCTCAAACATACAGAATCTCGAGTCTTTTGTCGGGGGAAATGTAGGGTATGTGGCGTAAATATATCCCAACCACACCTAATCTCCCTGCAGTCATGCCCCTCTAAACTATATACCAATAATCCAACATGGATCATAGCGTGTATACTTACGCAGGCTACGACATCAACAATCCCTACGGTGAAAATTGCCGCTTCAGCATGATCAAGCATCAGCGCGAAGGATACAATCGGGCGAATCCCGGTCGAATTCCTCTTGTTTATCATTCGATCGGGCGGATGCCGTACGACGGTTTGAGCAATCTCAGGTAATTCGTGATTATACATTTGATGTAGCCTTAGAAGCCCTCGATACGTACGAGACGTGCCACTCACCTCATGTCCACATTCAAGTCAAAATACAAGCAATTTCTTCTGAGTGAAGGAATACTAGTCAGCCCTCACCATTTACCGGATGGTAAACGACCTGACATATCGATCTCGCCTTCCGTCACTTTCCACTTTATATTAGCTTCTTTTACTTTCATTCAGTGTGCATGCCTCCTCTTTACATCGCTTAGGCCCAGGTCGATGTCTGACCTTAAGACTACTCCTAGTCGTTTTGGCATCTTCCTATCATTAATTGTATTGCAGTCTTGTGATGTTTTGAAGTGGTGAAATTTTATGAATAAAATTGAACTTGAACTTGAAAGGCGACTCATGGAACCGAGCAAGTATTTGGGTCGGTTTGGAATTTTCGTTGCGGATTAATTCAAGCCTTGTATTCCTGCAGAAACTTGCGTCATATCGTACCTATCAGTACAGCCACGAAAAATTGCAAAGTTTCTATACCACTGTTATGATAGTATATATAACTAGGTTATAATTATTAATATTTATGGTCAGTCGGGTTCAGCACATGCATTTGCATTACAATTGTAAAATCGACATACAATTTATATACTAAATCTAAGCAATCATAACATATATCACGTAGGTTGATATGGAAGATTAGTTGTCTTGCGGCGCAAAAATTACGCAAATATTTGCCACTTCATCCTACTTTATTGGTACATGAGTTCTCATTTTTAAGCAGAACTAGTAGTTTCGCAGTACCTCCCAAACGTCCAACAGTAAAATAAATATATTGTGTATGCGTTGTCATGTTTGAGATCTTTGGCCGAAACAAGTACAAGGTGCCACCAACTCAGCGCTGGCACAAAACGTGATTCATTGGCACTGTGGGTTAGGGCAGTAAGCTTCGGATTCACCATGCTCAATGGTTCTTAATCGGGGTTCTCTGAGCCAGTCTCAGTGGTTCCGCGGGAGAACGAGAAATACACTCAACTCGTAACTATGGTTCGTGATGACACGCCCGTTTCTGCCATTATTGGTTGCAGGCAAAATAGCGGTGATTAGTAGTCGAATTGTGACGGCTGTTGTGGTCCGTCGTGTGCGTGCGGTGTCATGCGCAGGGAAGGTTGGGGTTCAAAATCGCGGCACCGTCCTTCTCAAATGCCGATTATTTCTGCAATATTTATTAGATCATTTGCAATAATAAGTAGGGCGATTTTTTTTAGATGTCAAAAAAAGTCAAAATTTTGTCAAAATTGTNGTGTTAGGTCAAAAGATGTCAAAATTGTTTACAAAGTCAAAATTTTTTTTGCAACCCGCATTTCGTTTGTAGCGTAGATGTTTGCACTGTGTGTGTACTCAGCACAGATATTTTACAGCAGCGGTCGGGAACCTATGGCTCGCGAGCCATATATGGCTCTTTTGGGTGTAAGATATGGCTCTTTGCCAAATATTTAATTTTTTACTGAATTGATCAATATTGCAGCATCTTGTTGGTAAATTTTTATCACGACCAGAATAATTATTCTCGTGACCGTATGAACACGGGAGATAAAGAAGATGCCGTATTCAGGGTTAGGTGCTCGGGCCCTCTTTTCAAAATCTCCATATTAAAGTTACTGTCGCGCCGGGGGCCGATATCACTCGCGAATTAGATGTAGGCCTACTCGACTCTAAATCTTGGATTGCACGATACGTTGATTGATCATTGAGAACAGCAGATATGGCAATCACAGCGCAGTTATAGAATATAGGCCTACGCACTGTCTTCCTGATCTACGGCTCGAAATGAACCGCCCTGGAAACTCGAAATACAAATAACGCCATAGCTATCCACGTGCTTGATTGGCAAGTCGCTTTGTAGTACCGGTGATAAAATATAGGCGTGTAGCGCAACGTTTTATGTTTCCGCCGACTACTTGGCCCGTCTGTGCCTACCTCTCGTTTTGGGCTTCATTGTCGAATAATAAATATGCAAATCGCCTAAATTTGGGAGGAAAATGCTGAAACTTCAGTCATTCATGAACAATAATGGATAGAAATACTAACTGTAATTGATGGTTTCAAAATTTTTGTTCACTCATCCTGGCGACAGGTGACGAACTGCCTCACTTGCCTCCCCTGACCCCACGTCACTGATGTATCACGCCGAACATTGGGGATTATACTGCTGTGGTGATCATGTTTGGCCCCACTTACGCGTGTGATCATTGGTTCTCGCATTTAAAAGGAGCATCACGACGAAGCTACGTTCTCGTAACTCAAGTTTCGCATGCTCGAATAAGGTNACCAGCATGATTAGTACGAGTTTCTACCGAGAAAATNAGGCGCACACGACGAATNTCATGTAGTGAGTCTGTATAAGTGCTACAATAGAGACTACAGTCTCTATAGNGCTACCATCACGCCACAAATTTNCAATTGTGACGTAACAGTTCATTGACATGTATGGCTCTTTGAGAGTTTNAGTGGAAAAAATTGGGTCGATATGGCTCTTCGGACGAAAAAGGTTCCCGACCGCTGTTTTACAGCTAGTAGCCCAATTTATCGGCCTACCGTTGTAGACGCCCCATTGCCTGCTCATTGTGAATCATAAACGGCCAAATGTTACAAATAGGTTGGCATGGTGTTATGCTCAACGTAACGCAATATCCTAATTGAAGCAAGACTGCGTGGGCATTGGTTCTTCTTATGTCAAGAAGCGCATGATGAAAAATTGTGATGTAGACGAAATTGCCAGAATGAAGCAACTCGGTGTGTCACCAGCCGTGTACTGTACAGTGTACACTGTACACACATAACTTGAGTGTTGCCTGCCAACAACTGCTACTGTTGAACGTTCTCCATTCTTGGCAAGCTGCTTAGTAAGAACAGACACTTTCTACCCGAAAATGTAGGAAAGTATCTTTCGTTTTGCTACAAAAAATTTTAATTGGGTCTCCCATAATGCTTGATGTAACTACTGGAATTCTTCATAGGACCAGATTTAGTTACAATAAAGTTTTTTCATGTAAAAGTTTGTCTGTTTTTAAGTCAAAAAAGTTAGCTCAGGCTTAATGACTTCGTGATGACAGACCGTTCCGACCAGAAATAAAGATAAGTGGTACAATTCTAAGATTTTGTGGGAAAACACCTAATTTACATACGTGAAGTCAAAATTTTGATTTTTACAGGTCAAAATCTTTCGTTTTTTAAGGCAAAAAAATCGTCCTAGTAATAAGCAATTGGTATCACGAGTTGTTGCGTTTCGACCGAACTATATACGATGGTAACGATTGTGCGTTCTGAGGCGAATCATGACATTTCTGAAATGGCCTCTCATTTGCACTGATTTTTTCATTTTGCGTGAAAATAATATTTTGCTGGTTTTGTCCTTTCAACACACTGTTCATTTTGTGCACCCGTAATATATCGTAATGTGCTAGGTGTCGTTAGGTGTGTAGCGCGGTACATTTGATGTCCACGAAAATTTGGGGATTCCCCGAAACTTACAGATTAGTGCAGGGGTTCTCAGCCCTTTCTTGGCCGTGGCCCAATATCCGGTTTGAAAATGTGCTGTGACCCACCTCTCATCTTGGAATCATAGTCCTGTTAAATGCGTGGTAATCGATGGCACCGATATGCCTATTTCTCTAAAATATGCGCATTTTTCTCTTGATTTACTGATGATATTTAAATGGAGACCTTTCGGCCCATGAAATCGCGCGAGGCGCGACGAAAATTTTATTGTCTAATATATATCCTCCAACAAACGACCAACGAAATAATATTGAGCCCTTTCGAGCTCCCGCAATTGGGGGTTTGGGTGCAGCAGTCAAGGCCCTGGTGGACCATAGGCTAAAACTCTGTATATTATGATCGTTCGCTGCTCCATTTGCATCGCGAAACACAATGATCAAATCCACGCACCCGCTGTGTGATTAGGATTTTAGTTCCACTATTGTGGGGAATAATATAATCATTCTGGGTCAGCTTCAAACAATTCAATGGTGAATGAGGTACTGCAGAGAAGTGAAGAGAAATGTTTATTTAATATGCATGCTGTAAAATCCACATTGTATGTCTTGTACCAAACCAACAGAAGTTACGATGTCAGAATATTCAATCCCATGATACAATCAATTCATGTGACTCTTACAATATGTACAATGATTTCCAGGGCGGACATGTTAATCCGATTCCAAAGATTAATGCGCTCCTCTAAATCCTAAATCCATTACGATTCGTTGCGGTTTCTAAATAGCTTTGTGGCCCACCTCAAATGCTCCTGTGGCCCACCCTTTGAGAACCCCTGGATTAGTGTAAGTGTAAGGGTTCCACAGGGTATTAAAGGTTAAGAACCACTGACCTAGCGATATGGCAGAGCCTTCTTGAGTTGGCACACGATAACGAAATAATTGATTAAACATATAGAAAGTGATTCTCCATATTTTGTAATCGCATTGATCTGTTTCAAGGTTTATTAACGCAAAGGTCATATTTATAGTTGTAATAAGATGAACTGTCGCAAAAGTATTGAAAATACATTGTTTTACCGATACCTTCGTTAATTTATAGGCGCTCTGTTAGGCTTGTCGAGATCACACTTAATTCAGGCACGTTCATATATAACTAGATTAGAAAGCACAAATCACTCATTCATCCAATGGAGAAAAATAACCTGACACTGAATTTCTTCAAATTTACATGAAATATTATCTGGGAGGAAAGCCCAGGTTCTGATGACTGGCTGATTGCAAAATGCCTCGCCAATGCTCGAACCGCAGACATATTACGAAGTTGTGGTCTATTAAGCCAATAGTTACGATGAACCGAGATTCTGAGAGGATACTTCACGGCGTTGTTGAGTGCATTTGATGCTGATATCAGAATCGATCGACTCCATATGCCCAATCATTGCGATGACGTTCTTGCTGGATGTCCGAGTCATGCAATAATTGGTTGCGAGGCCACTACAGGACAGGACCGGACAACAAAAGCGGAGCAGGGGGAGAGTAGCGTCTTTCTACGTTCCATAGCTGCAAGACTGAAAATCTGGGCTATTTGTCCGTTCTATACTGATGTATGAACGACTGCATGTAGTGATGCCAAATTAGTAAATTCCAACATTTAGTTCTATTTCTACCTAGATTATGCTTAACACACCTTATATTGCCAACATTCAGAGTGCAATTAGCGACAGCAGTTGAAGGAGACTCCATTTCATCGCCGAATTCATCTTATCCAAAAAAATTGTCAAAATCATGGCGCTAGGTCAAAACATATATTCAAAATTCTTCACAAACTGCAAGTGAATTGTCATGGTGTCGTAGAAGTCGCTATGTCTGTGAACTTCTTTGCACTATTGTAAGTGACCCCTCGTCTAATTATTGTGAATCACGACCATTTAGCGAAATTCTTAAGTTGGTATCATGCGATGATCGAAACACCTCAAAACATGCAAAATTTTAGAAGGTTGTTAATCATTTTGCGGCGATGGTGATTTGGTAAACCGAACATAGACGCGGCAATACCAAACATTGCCGTATAGTTCATCAACAGGTGCAGAGCTCTCATTACACACACTTGCATCTCAAATCTGAATCAGAAAAGTGTCCACGTGGACATTGGTTCTTATTTCCAGAACCGAAAGATTAAAAACTGCGATGTATAGGCCACATTGTCAGTATGAAGCGACACTGTGCAGTATACGCTGAACTTCAGCGCCGTCACCTAATAACGATGGCGTTGAATGTTCTTCATCCGTTCTCGCCAAGTCACTTCCTACTGTCAGAATATGTACAAAAGTATATCTCGTTGTACCGGTACTACAATCAATTTCACCTTCCGTGGGATAATGCTTACTTTAACTACTTGAGTTCTTCATATACGTTGCAATTTTGTCAAAAACTGGTTAATGTCAGAATTTTCAATATTTAGGTCAAAAAGAAACGACCTATAGGCCTATAAGATATTGTGTGGACTGACTTATAAGCACATCATTCGTTAATCTGTCAGAATTTCCGGTTCAACGTTCATAGCGTGGGAAGGGAAAGAAAGGGAGAACTGATAGGCCATAATTGGATGCCTGCGTTGTTTGTTGCATCTGAATCACGTGTGACTCATAATGCCTGTTTCGTCTATGAGTTAGACGGTAGTGATCTGGGCTGGTTTGATAACGAAAGCACGATCGAAATGTTTAAAATTCAACAGTTTTTATATTATAAATTTCATTGACCCAACAACATGTGAATTAGGCGATCTAATGACTATAGATATTATCGCAACAAGACGAAGCTATAGGGGTCCGTTGCCAGCAGGTAAATCGATATAATATATGTGAAGAATTCGATATCACAACGCCTGCTGGTCCCATATGCACCAAAATTGGACACGTTCCGGTGTCCATAAAACTACTAATACGATTTTAGTAACCTTGCAATAAACGTCACATCGCATATATCCATGGTACCTTAGGCAACTGCAACATCGATGGGTTGCGAGTTCGAGTCCGACTGAATTCCACTCCAGGCTCCTCCTTGCCATTCGATCCGAGTTATCGGTGGCTTAAAAAATCCGATCGGTAGCTCAGCATTCTCAGCAATCATGAATAACATAATACAAGCAATACTAAATAAATACTAGTCCATCCTCAAGATTACCGGACCACGACCTGTCCTATCGTGGTGGTGATGATGAACAATATCGGCTCGGTGGAAAATTAGCAATGGGTGGTCGAAGCACCATGAATACTACCAATATACAGATGCAACGACAATATCGGCCCATTTTTTATTCAGGGTGGCAGGAGGAGGTGGGCAATGTTCTATTTGTAGAATGACGCGACTTCAGGATGACCTAATGGGTTTCACCTACTGACCTATGTAATGTAGATTTGACTGTGAAACTTTTTGTATGATTGTTTGTAATGAGAATTGGATACTATTCATCTCGTTGCCATATCCGGACAGTTAAGCCTGCATTTATTCATACTACTTTCGTGATGCGAATTGTTTGTATCACATGATATCACTTTAGTCGAAAAATACGAGCAACTTGTTTCAACAGGTACAAGAAGTTAGGATTTCAAAGGTATCCGCTGTATGTCAATATCACCGTCGGAGTTGGAAAGCAGCACAAGAAAATGCACGACTTCCTATCATCGGACTTCAACAGTACGAAGTGCGAAAAGGTGAAAATGCCATGGGAATGAAGTGGCCTATAGAGTTGACTGCATCCTGCACCCGAATCGGATCGCATTCAAGGGTCGTGTTCTCCACTGTCGATGCGTCGAGTTGGCTGAGGGTTCCTGAATTCTTTTCGATGAGTGATGACGGAGCCTTGCTGGTACGCGCATTTCGGATTAAGTCTTATTTGATTGTGCAGGACGCGTAGTTGCCGCGAGGTCAGCGGTACGAAGTTACCCACGTCGTCTTCGATTCCGCAAAGCCTTATGGTCTGACTAGCTGAGATGGCGGACTATAGCTTGTGATTGAAATCTACACTTTAAAAGTGGAGGCTAATTGCGAATGAACTTGGGCTTCATTGAGTTTGCATATGCGCCAGGGCCACAACGTTTATATCTTGAATTGAAGTCTTTCGGCAGCATACATCATAGTTCAAAGAAGCGAAAAGATTTTCGAATTGCGCAGGGTTACCGCCGTATATTTTTTTATAATTATACATAATGTTTATATTAGAAAATAACCAACTACGCGAATTAAACGTAATTACAGAGTATAGTTGGTATAACAGGACAGTGCCAATCGCCTCTGCAATTGCGAAATTCTGACGAAACACATACAATACATATCAGTACATGTTACCATCGCCCCTTACAGAGTTCACGTTAAACTGGTCACTTATCATGTTGATATTATTGGAGCTTGTGAGGAGTAACTTTTTGAATTACATTTGGCGTAATGGAGGTTACTATACGTGCTCATCATAATTATACAACATTCGAAAAATAAATTTTTTTTTTTTTATTCAAGTCTTTCGTTTAAAACACCGTTTGTTACAAAATCCGAACAGTAGTTTTTTAATTGCAAGCCTAGGTGTCGTCTTCCATACATCTATGAATGTTCTTGTTCACTTTCACAGTATTTCGAGTGCTTATCCGTAGCTATAAAAATGCGGTCAATATATATATAGACTAGATAAACACTTTGAAATTTTATGATACTATTGCATTGACGCGATATTTTTATGGATCTTGAAGTGGACGTCGACATGACCGACTACCATTATTTATGCATTTTGATTTCGAGTTGAATCCGTATTATGCAAATCTTGCTACTTTGTCAGGAATGATGGATTGAAAATATACCACAAAAAACGAGTTCCTCGACGTTAGAAAAATGTAAGGTGTAAAGCGATAACTCGTTGTGATAGCCAGACGTGGGCAGACCTGCTTCATGTGCGAGCCGCGTATCAAAAATCGTTGCTTTACAAGAGGCAGAATACAAAAATACGAATTCATTACGTCACAATCAAAGATAGCCCATATAAAGAAGTTTACTACTACGTAAATCGGCCATCGTTGGGTAACTCGTCGCAAAGTTTAGGTATTTGATGTCGTAATGACGTTTCAAGTTACTGTTCTATTTTCCTTTCCGTACTTTCTTTTCTTGCAATTATCGCTCGATGTATGGTCACTGGTCAGACTCTGCAGTTATTTCTAGCCTTTACAAGTCNTTCGTAAACCAAAGAAACAATACGCATATTGATAATTCGCGATAGAATGCATCAATTTATAGTCGGGTTAAACCTCTCCAGCAAAATGAAGGAACGCATGCGCAATCATTAGAGAGTCGCAATCAAAGACTGAAAGAGCCGCAGTTTGACCACCCCTGCTAATAGATTGTAGGGTCCATGAAACAAGAAGCCTCCGAGGGATATTAGGGTCGATTAGACCCGACGAAAGAAAGCACTCACAAAGAATGGAAAAGAACTAGAAGAAAGGGCCGCGGCTTCAAAGAGATCAACATCGAAAAAGAACTGTGACATCGGGCACTCTAGGCCGAGGTGGATGTTAGAGTAAAGGATCGCTACTGATGCGTGTCGTTCTACATCCTCCTATCTGTTCATGACATCGCATTGTGTCTTATCGCATTGTACATTGT
>ATSW01006768.1:0-16525 GCA_000444245.1 Botryllus schlosseri
ATTGCTCCGTGCATAGTCCGAATTCCATATTTGACACGTGTCTCGACAGCCATAACACTTTCGATGCTACCAAAATACCAAACAATCCATTGGGATTGCAAATATTAATATTTTTTTGATATGACGATAAGGAGGCGCTTAATTTTTCACTATCATCAATAGGGCCGTGTCAAAAAAGGTATGAGAACCACCGTTATCTATACCCTTTGTAATCATCAAATGTGCAGTTGTGAATATCTTTTGAGGGGCGCTACTTTTTCGATCATTACCTGTCTAGTCAAGCGGCAATCCTTTTCTACACAATTTTGTTTCTCATCCTGGAATTCACCCTTGGCACAAATCAACACAGTAAAAAAATATAACCTATATTGACGTCGGCCACCTTGGCATCATCATAACCACTATTACATGCTTTGTATAAGAGACATGGTAGCTTCTCATTGTCAGTCTAAGATTTCCGCAATATCTGAAGGTTCTGTACATGCATGGTTTATGTGAATAAGGCTGTGTCTTGGTAAGGTGGCAAATTAATGCAATTATATGCCAAAGCATGAGTAATCTAGGGTCTTTTAGTACCACAATCCTCCAGGCAAACCGAAATAGAGCATAAGTACATTGATGGTAAAATTTGATAAGAATAATAACGTCCATGACTCATTTGGAATGACCACATACCTTCAATGTATTTAGTTATACTTCTGCCAATTCAGCATTCACAACCATACCCCTGAGTAGTCATTGATAACCAGGATAACCGGGTATAGATGCTCACGAACCCATGCACA
Organism: Botryllus schlosseri; assembly: GCA_000444245.1. Lineage (NCBI taxonomy): Eukaryota > Metazoa > Chordata > Ascidiacea > Stolidobranchia > Styelidae > Botryllus > Botryllus schlosseri. The sequence goes on from ATSW01006768.1 coordinate 786, forward strand.
TCATCAAAGTAGCATGATGTAACAGCTAGGTGTGTAACAGACTGGGGATTTGAGCTTGGGACTTGGCAACTGACTTCCCAATGATTCAGAGCCACAGCTTGAAACTTTGATGTGTTGGATCATTTCAGTATGCTGACAAGTACAATAATATTGACTGTAGTGTGGCTGTCAAAATTCTAGCCAGAATTGAATACTATATCAATTGGAGTTCTAAGATTGTACAGGCCTACACATATCAGTGACTAATTCCAAANAAAGGGTATATAATTCATAGGAGAAAGTGACATGATCAAATAGTTCACATGAACTCCTAGTACGCAACTGTGTTGACATTTTCCAACTTGACAAATTCTACGTTCCAAATGTTACTATACATCAGTCATACCTTTCAGTAAGCTTTGTGTTGCACCACACATTATAAAGTGTTATTTGATTGCATAATAATTATGTTTGTGCTAAAATGAGCTGTTTAGCTTGGCGATGGTTCTATGTGTTGAGTTTTGTCATGTAAAAACGTGATATGGATAGGTTCAGTGTGTTTTGTAGGGGGAATCTAAGCAATCACTGTAGCTATAGGCTGTAGCAGCCTACATTACTACAAGCGTTTAGAGTTATTTCAGAAATTCCACATCTTCGGATCATTCTGGTTTACAGATACGATGTGGTTTTCTGTCTCCAAGCTCCATCTTAGTATAAGCTTTGGTCAATTGTTATCAATTTTATCTTGTTTTGTAGAAATCTTATCCCGGGTCCAACGGGTTGGAGGANAAATTGAAAGAATCGCTNCATATAAAAAGAACAAGGGTNCCGGAATCTGTCGGGCCATGTACGACAGNTGTGGGTCGTTTTCAGCGGAGAANATTTCATATCATGTATTTTTTNGTCACAGATAATACCGATAATCACAATAACACTGAAGAGAAGGTTCATAGAGCGATTACAATTGAGAGCGATGCTCGANACGACGCTACTGATCCACATTCAGGGGTTTCAATAATAAAGCCACCGGCTAATTCCCAAACGCTCGGCAAGGTACAGTACTCGTCGGTTCTGCATTATGTATGTGTTGATTTCTTTATTTTCATGGGATCATGCTAGAATCATTCTAACTGGGAAAAATATTTGCACCCCTAACTAATATTCCTAGGCTTATGTTGTAGCTGCTTAAGTGTGGGACACTGGGACTAGCCTTAATAATTATGAAACGGGATAATTTTGTGTCTTCTGTATACATATTCAGAGCAACGTACATGCAGAATGTCCAGACTAGATCGGTTCGATAATGGAAGGAATTTAATAACTTGACGTTGCCTTGGTAATTGTCGGGTTTCCTTTGCTTTGAAGGATTTCAGCCTAGCGGAGGTACTTAACAGAGGTTACTAAAACCACTAATCGGTTTAATCTGTCCGCTGGAACGCAATTAAATTTGATGTGCCTTGTAGGCGGTTGTAGTGTTCACTTTTTGTCCAAGTTGCTTTCAAACAAGGGTGCGAATTTATTCCCAATGGTCTACGGTGTCACCTGTGCGGCATGGTACTATTTGTTTTCGCACTATGGCATCTTCAAAGGTATTTGTGGGCCTCTATGCTAGGATTTGATTTGACATGAATAACAAAGTCAAAATTGGAGTATTTACAATCAAAACAAATACAGAAGGAATTATTTTAAAATTTATCTGTAATGTTTTCGTAAAATTTTTGACGTCGTACGCACAACAATGTACCGCAAGTTTTTGTACTTGCAAAGAATCACCTCGTGCTGATTATTGTATCTCTATCTAGGATGTGACGATACTAAACGAATACTCGGATCCGTTTGACATGCTGAAAAAGAATGGCGAGTCGCTGGCGCAACAAAGCGCAGACGGGTACAGGGAACCTTACAACTTGGACCACTTGCCGGGTGAGACTTTGTCCCGGAAAACGAAAAACAAGGTGACGTTAATCCGAATTTATTTTTAGACGATGGGCTGAGCGGGAGTCAAGGACAAAAGTCTCACGGAAATTATCATGATCCTTGGGATAGCAATAACGGTGAGTGATATGTCGTGCTTGCATATGCGCTAGCATTTCTGCAAGTCCTTGATTAGCGATTAATAACTATAGTAGCAGGTAACTTCAACTAGACAATTGAATTCTTTATGATAAATCACTACCCACTCATAATTTTAAATTATAATTTAGGATTTGTAGAAAACCTAATATTTAGAGAGATTTACCAAATTCCATTCCTGATTTGTCGAGTGAAATCCGTGTGCATACCCGATGTATCTCCAGTTTAAATGTATGTGTTTCCCTTGCCCCTATGAGTTATACTATCAACAAAAAGTTTAGTTTTGATACTTTCTCCCTATCGTGTATGTGGCTCACAGTTACGCATGTTCATGTGATGTGAATGTCGTATCTGTGAATTTGTGATCAACCCACAGCTTTTCGATTACATATGTAGGTCGCACCTTGCACACAAAATTTTTCAAATGTTGAAGCAGAACGCCCTGTCAGACTTACTATTCATACCGAAACCGCGAGTAGTGATGTTATGAAAAGCAATTGGCACTCTTCGGCCAGTCGCGCGGAGCGTGAAAATTTTTTCCACTTCATGAATGATTACTTCGATAACATTGGTAGTGGCACTCTGGCACATATCATTATCAAATATCTATCTATTGTCATCCACATGATCAGATTTACTGGTAGAGTTAATGGAGGGGTCTCTTCGAAATTATGGTGCATCTTCAGGTTCTTATTATCTGTTTCCTGGCCGCCCATCAGGATTGTCGGTATGGTCTAAATATGTATTGGAATCGAGACGCACCATTCCAAGTTGTTATTCCTTTATGGGCCGGATCATTTTCTTCTGCGACTCGCATTTGTACAATGAAGTTCATATCACAAGGACACTAATATATTAAAGACGATTAAAACACGCGACAACAATTCAAAAAGCATCTTTACGGCCGCCAACACACCCTTTGAATTCAATTATGTGTAGACGGCAGCAGGTTGGCCACCTGTGGTCTAAAACTACCATTATAATCTTTAATGTGAATCAGAACTGGCCTTGGATTCTTTGTGGTTGCATGTGGTCCTATTTGAACCTTCCGAATCATTGGTACTGTTTTGACGACATAACGCTAATAAAAAGCCTAATACTCTATTCAGAATCTAATCGATCAGTTACTCGATTTTGCCCTAATGAAAACTCCTTCAAATCAGAGTATGAAGACCCATGGAGCTCCACCATCAACAGCGGCCTCGTCGAAAAGCTGACCGCCGGGTCGCCACGCCCGCGAAGGAAACTCGACAACGGCGACGCCCAAAGTTCAAACGCCTCTTCCACGTCCGCGTCGCCCGACCCGGGAAACAGTTCCGGTCGGCGGCCCCGAAACCCCCACGTCAAAAACCCTTCGAAAACCTCGTCGGAATTTGACGGGAGGCTGATCCTAGCCAAAGGCGAATCCGGCGATTACTGCGAGCCATGGTCGCGGAACTCGACCCGGCGACACTTTGACAACAGGCTCGTGAAAGCAGAGCCTTCGCTGGAGGAAATGAGAACGGCGTGCGGCCACAGCACGGACGGTACTAACAGCAGCGGACGCGCCACGCCAGGCGATTCGTCTCCGTACACGAGAAAGCACCTGATTTTAGACCAATCTGCGAAAGCGCAAGTTCATTTCCCGCGTTTGGTACACCCGGGGTGGGCTAAAAGCAGGTCGCTCGATATTCACAACGGGGGCGACGGTTGCGCCAACCCCGCGTTCTCGAAAGACTCGACTTTCAGACGTAGCATGTCGGACGATAATCTTATCGCCGCCGCGCCTTCTCATGCCACAGCCACTTCCGCTTCTAATCCTCAGCTTAACGGTAGTGATATATACGACGAGCCTTGGGACAGGGCTAGTTCGGCCGGTTCGGGTCGAGATTTTGTAGATAACGCGACTACGGCGCCGCGGAATCGGCGCGAAGTCAAAAATCCGTCCGATCACTGTAAGTCTAATGTTTTTTGCAGTTGTTTTTAGCGGAATGTGCCCGCATGGTCGTTTTCTTTGTTTCCGCAGTGCAATCTATGCAGAGATTTCAAGAGCGCAAGCTGGAGCTGCATCCCGCGGAGGCGATCAACGCGAGGGATATCGACCCGTTCTTGCCGTTGCATAATCAAGCGTGAGTACGACTTTAGAATCGTTCGAATTCGACACGCAAATACTGTGGAGCACGGATTTGTGGATTTAGTATTTCTATTACAAAAATATAGTGCTCACTCTAGTAATACTATTGAAAAATGTCATGTATTACTGTTGTTTTCGGTACATTGCCTACATAGTTGTTTTACCCAGGCCGATATTCTTTATAATGATTCAGTCAAGTATGAAGGTTAATTATAATAGTGCAGGACATTTGCGACTGTGCTAGTGTGCTTCTACTTTTCGGAGTACTATGGTAAGTTTTTCCCACTCCCACTTGAATGGTTGTGATTTCAGACTTCTTCTACTCAAGAGTTTTCGGGTTTTAGGTAAAACTAGGACGAGAACACTTGCTTTTCCAGTTGCTTGCGAATCGGAACTTCTATACTCACACGCAAGGTTGACTTTCCCCGCTTGATTACCTATGATGATTGCATTGACCAACTATGTGCTGGCATATGCCGATGCGCGACTATTCGTTACGACACCCAATACTTTGACTCACTGTCTGCTCGCTGTGTATTGTCAGGTGGTATCACGGGGATATATCTCGCGAAGAAGCCGAATCAAGGCTGTACGGTCACTATAACGGAAGTTTTCTTGTGCGAAAAAGCAAGACTTCTAAAGGGGGCTACAGCCTTTCCGTCCAGTAAGTCTGTGCTCTACCAATGTCTGTTCCGATGATCTAATTTTGTTTCCTCAGATCTTCCCAAGGCTGCGTTCACATACTGCTCAAGTGCACGCGCGACGACAACTGGATCTTGGGCGAATTCAGCGCTCCGTTTTTAAGTGCGTCGGATATGGTCGCGTATTATCGGCGGCATCAGCTGCGGATTAGCGACACCGAATCGTTGGTGCTTTCAAATCCTATCGAGAGCGGCGTTCCGTAATCGGTGATTCCAATCCTGCAATGTTCATATATACTTTGTACGTACTTCATAAATTATTTCCACTGCACGTACGTCTGTTGTGGTTTCTGAGTGGGGCGGCGGGAGGAAAGGCATAACGACACTATTTCGCACGATTCTATTGATTGGGCGGTCTCTCGCATGATCCGACGCGATCTGATACGTGTGGCGGCGTCGGTATGATTACGAGGTCTTGGTGACAAGGCAGATATAAAGTGCAGTTGGGTTACCATATTTTGAAAATCTGAAAAGAGGACACTTTTCAGGCTTACAAAACTGGAGTAAAATCCGGAAGAAAAGGTGAATTTTTCCCGACTTCGTAGGTGAGAGGACGAATTCTTGAAAAATAGGACACTTTCGAAGAAGTAAAAAAAGAGGACACATCTTCTCACGAGGACGTATGGTAACCGTAAGTTATGTCTTATGAGCGTTATTAGCCAAGGTGGGTAACAACGGAACAATACGTTTTAAGATGGTTATCAGTTAATCGATAATAATTTACACCGCGAGATTGCAATATAATGAAACCATAGAGAGGTGACTTATAGTAGGCTAGTGTTTGAAATCAGGCACCCATCTGGGCCGAGTTGGTGGAAAGAAAGGCATGCGCAGTACGCAGTGAATGAATGATAGGCTGTCATAGCTGATAGTAGGGCTGCAATATTTTCAGAACCCGAAAATAGGACACTTTAAATTCTTGGCGACAAGTTTGGTGGTTACAGGCCAAAAAGTTACAATGACCGACGGGAAATTCATACAAATCATTTGTGGTAGATTATAACGTATTTCAGTCTTCGTCAGTCATAAAGAGAGGACATTTGGGCGTTTAAAGAGAAAAAGTACTAAAAGAAGACATAAAAAAGAGGCGTTGGAAGGCGAGGTCGATATATCAGATCGAGGTACGGTATAATCTCGAGCGCAGACTAGTAATAAATCATGTATCAGTCTATTAATATTTTCATCATTTCAAAACACCACAAAACTGCGATACAATGAAAAGATATAGGAAGGTGTCGAAACGACTTGGACCTTATTGATCGAATTCATTAATCACTTTAAAAAATTTCGTTCTTCGCGCGACCATGGCATNTACAGTACAGTTGCACAGTGTGTTTTCATGACATAATTGTTATCAGTTTTAAAGCATAGTCATATAAGTCTTGTTTTCAATGTTATCGAATTCGGTTCGTTCCTATCGAGCGACTAAAAAAAGGTTATCAACATTCAAGTTGCCTGTGCAATGGTTCGTAAATCTCATGTGGCCCTTTGGCCGAAAAGGTCGGCCACCCCTGATATAGATAGAATTGAACAATATTTGCAAAAATACAATTCAGTTGCACAGAGGAAGAACTCAGCAATATGCATCTTCGCGATGCAGTCACAAATTGATGCAATTTTTGGAAGTATGCCATGATATCAAAAGCGCACAAGTAGGCTACAACACACCGATAATAATTACTATCTCTTCAAGTACCAGTAAAAAAACACCAGGTTTGCCGAATTTAGAAAGAAAATACGCTGGGACACGAGGTCAAGTCACAAACTAGATCTAGTGTAAAAACACTAGAAGTGACACCACTGACCATAAATAACGATAACGCAGGATACGTAAGTAGCTATCAATCACACACCACAATTAAGGGTTATAGGTATTGCAGTTGAACGCAGCATAAAGGCAACAAACAACGACAATGTAGCCTATGCAAGTAGCTATCACATATCAGGGNTNGGCAAAATGATTCGAGTACTCGAATCTGAATCGCGTAATAATTTTAATGATTCGAGTCGAGTAGTAAAAGACGATTTTTTCGAGTACTGAAATTATACGGTCCTCGCAACTGAAAGTTAATTTACTGACGAGAATTATAGCTTTGATACTATTTTCCACTGAGGACGCCGTGAAACCTTGATTGGCTGTGTTTTCGCATACCAGGCACAGTACAAAGCTACGGACATTACTGGAAATAAAACATTTCCGAAGTCATTATCATCCAACAAAATTGTTAAGAAGTGCAATGAAATCGGTTTGGTCGAAAAAATACCAAAGCATCTTTAATGTGATGGATAACAGGCATTACGTTCTTTGTGGTGGCATAAAAGGTTCATATTTGGACTTCGACATACTACATCCTGTTGTGACGTCATAATGAATGATACTCGATTACTCGACTCGACTCGAAGCATATTACGTGATTCAGAATCGAATCACTCAGGTACTCGATTTTGCCCAGCCCTAATCACATACCACAATTTAACGTAGCTATGGATGGAAATACATAACAACTATGTAAGTAAGGGAATGTATTTGCTCCGCATTACGTGTTGGCCGTCGCTACTATATTATTCCTACAAGACTGTTGTATTCCNAAATCGATANCGCGTTTCACTGTGCTGCGATTGTCCAATATGTTNGCGAATAGTGCATGAGGCAGATTCNTTTGTGCCTCACCTGGGTATTGTTTCTCTGCGATGGCATTTTCTGTAATAAAGCCGAATGCCACCTTCCTTGGCGATTTTGGGAGGGTTCTGATGCTCTGATACCGGTAATATTTGGATTTTCGGAATCAGTGTGACGATAGCATTTGATTGATACCAGTTATCATGAATTCCTCGGGAGCTATTTATGATGAATTGCATTGTCGCAGGTGAGACACGACTCGCCCGTGCCTCACCTGTGCCTCACCTCTCCTTTCGCGCTGTATTTTTGAATAATAATTACGCAAATCGATGATGTTGGGTGAAAAAATGTTCAAATTTAGTTATTTNTGGGCATCGATGTAAAATATCAATAATCATCGACTCATGGAGGGTTTTCACAATTTTCAATTATTTACCCTGACGACAGGTGAGGCACTGCCTCACCNGCCTCATTGGACCGCACGTCACTGTAGTGCATCCTCAAGATAACCGGACCACNACTGACCTATCGATCTCGCCTTCCATGACATGCCACCCGATTTTTGTCGCTTGCTTTTTTCTATACTATCTTCTTTACTTTTNATTCAGTGTGCTTGCCTCCTCTTTACGTCGCCTAGGCCAAATTGGGTGNNTGATTCAATAGACTACTCCAAGTCGCTTCGACACCTTCCTATCTTTTCATTGTATCGCATTTTTGTGGTGTANTGAACTGATAAAATTGCTAATAAACCTATGATGATGATGATGATGATGATGATGATGATATTGATATAGAGCATATATATCGTCTGGTAGTAAAATCGATGTAAATATAACCAAACGCTCCTTCCCATATGATAAAATTAAAAATATTTGTAGTGTAGCTTAGCTGCTTGGGTCGAACAAATGATTAAGAAAGACTGCAAGTCCTAGTCCTTGAATACTTGACTATTAGTTGCATGTAGACTAGACATATGCAATTTGACTACTTCCTAAATTTTGTTTATGACCAATGTCTATTAGTAGTGAGAGTGTGTGTGCTTGTAATCAGTATAGTGTGTAATGAGAAAATTAGTAAGATGTATCTCTGTANTAGTTGCTGACTCATACACAAGAGCAACACTTCGATTGTTTTACCTACATTTCAATTATACAGTATGGGATGTATGTCGTGTTCGAATGATNCACACATATTAGNTTATTAGTNCATGTTATGAAAACTGATAAAATATGAAAAAGGAAGTAAATTTAGAAAGGCAATCTTTCATGCACANTGCACATTGAATAATTCGAGCTGTGTCACAATGAAACAATGTTGCATGCCATCCTTAATCATATGTTCGCATATGTTTAATGGTTATTTGATAGTCATTTAACCGTCACTGTGGCATATAATTTTGACNTATAATTTTCGAAGTAAATTGGTAATACTGTTGGAGTCNGGGTTGGAGTCGGAGTCGGAGTCGGTATTTTTAAAGANTCAGGAGTCGGAGTCGGTCCATTGAAAATGTGTGGAGTCGGAGTCGGAGTTGGAGTCNATGGTAAAATTTACCGACTCCACAGCCCTGCTTCCAAGACATGTCCGAATCCAGTAAAACACCAAGGTATTTGGCATTTTTAGCGTTGGAAATTGGTGAGCCAGCGATGTCAACGGTAAGGTTATCGCAGGACGTCCGGCGCTGACGATTTCAAGCGTTCTGCGGTTCAAACGGCTAATTGCGCAATTTNAGCTTTCAACCGCTAGGGTATTTTAGTATCATATTAATAAAAAATATGGCGGATTGTAAAAATGCCATATATACTGTAATTTTATTTNCGGAAAATAGAGGCAATACTATATTTGGTATTAAACTTCAACACCTTCAGACAAAAGAATTGAACAATCAGAACAAATAGGCCTATATTTCTAAAATCGGNAAATATATTTTGTTGTCTTTGGTCCAGAAAGCTTCAACGGTGGTCTGCTAAAACAGGTGTGACGCTAAAAAAAGTTNGCGGAGACCACTTTTCCGGATTAGGACAAGCCATACGATACGATATATCGGTAGATTGCTAGATTGCGAAACGTTTTGATGAGCCATATTTATTGTGATGAAACATGTCACATGGGCGATATGCGGTGTGAACGGAACCAGGCAACCCGCTACCTAAATTACATTCACCGATACTTGAATTTCAAGAAAGCATATTTGCGACTCCATATCTACGTGACGCGAAGCATGGCGAAAATTCTTGGCTGTACTTAACTTTTGTGAAAACTGGATTCTTGTTGGCACTCCATGAAAACAGCCCCGAAGACCCTCAGTCATTCCTCTAAAATTGGTGCAATTTATTACTTCTACTTGACTCTGAAAATAGCTAAAAATTGGAAAAATACTAGAGTACTTCGAAAGAGTAGAAGTACTCCGTTACTGATCCCCTCTGGTCAACACCAGGACACTATGGTTTCAGCCAGTCACTGGAATCTAGACTTGTTCTTGAATCGCATATATGCGGGCCGGTAATCCTTTATTTTGAGTGGCATCAATGATTACTTTTGACTCCTCTCGTGATTCACTGATCTTGCAGAATATAAGGCGGAATTGAAGTTCGAATGCACCACAAATGACTACAGGTGCAATGCAATCGAATAGAAGGATTAAACTGCACAGTGCACACATACAGCCTTCTGTTTCTGACCATGACCGACCGAGCCTCTTGTACCGGAATAATTCTTGCTAAGCATTAGTAGTAATTGAACATTGATTATCGCAGTGTTCTGCAGCACACAATCGTGATCTCGTTATGCTTCGACTTCGAGTTCGACGCAGTGTCAAGGACTCTGTTATCAAGGTAGCTGATAATGAAATGTTTCGCAAAAAGGACGCGACTGTTGAAAATCTCCATTGGATCTGTACTGTCGGAACTAAACAAATGAGCAAAGTTAAATCTATTTTCCCGGCGAAACAAAAATACACATATGTCGCATGAACGATGTGAGTTAAGCATTTGTCAATATTTTGAAGAACGTGTACGCTTTAGTTCAGCGATGTAGTGATGGAAAATACGAAAATTACGATGTGATATGTAGCCTACTTGGGCATATATACACAACACATTTTTAACAGACATATATACACAACCCATTTTTAACAGACATCCTTTTTCAAGAAGACCTCGACGGGCTTGAAAATAAATCTGATCTTGATCACATGTATCGAATTAAAAGATGTACTGATATAGCAATTATTATGTACCTAACTATTCAGCTAGAAATTGATATTGTGTTACAATTTGGGTTGCATTTAAAACAAATGGTTGTTTAAAACAGCCAAGGCCTTTAAAAAAAACAGAATTGTGTTTTTTTCAAGTTGTTAAATCATGACATAATTGTGTAAATACCTCCCAAAAACATGTATTATGAGCATACGAACAATTAACACCCGATTTAGCCGACGTATATACGATATGGGATGGTTGGAACCCTCAGAATAGTCGGTTCAACAGCTATAGTGCGTAGATATTTCGTCAAAGAAGCTATGTTTATATAGCTCAGTGTATTTACCCTATATTTTCGATTGTCAATGTCAATCCATTATGACGTCAAAATTGAATATTCCTGACGTCATAGCTTGAAAAATAAAATAAAAAACATGTTTTAAACAAGGGCCTTGTTTTAAACACGTTTGTTTTAAATGATTTTTATTTTAAATCCAACCCAACAGTGCAACCCAACAATGAATTTACCATATGTTCGAAGTCCACAATTGAGATCGAACCTCAGTATCTGCCGGCTACAACGCAATGGCACGTCGACGTAGGATTAGTGCTAACATAGCTTCATGGAGGTACAAAACTTTAATATGCAATTGAATAGTACATTCATATTGAAATGAACCCGAAGATTTTCGGCTGACACTCGTCAGGGGTAATCGTCAGCAACNAGNAGAGAATTGGAAAAAACATTGTATATCAACAATNGTATCACAAAATATGACGTCANCAGCATGAAATTTCGAATGAGAGAGCGTTCAAATAAGAGAGCGTTCAATGTACTATTTTAAGATGGTACACAAACTCCTTTTGTAGACAAAGCTTGGGCTGGTATATTTTGATAAAGGTCGACTCCAAGGCACACAGATGAAACTGTGAGCGACGTAGCGTAGCGTAAAAAAACTCGGCCGCAGCAAATTTCAGCTTGTTCAGTAATTCACTGTACTGAATTCAGGCACTATAGTTCGATGGAATATTAGGTCTTTACATGTCTTCCTGAGCTTTCCACGTAACACTAAAAATCGCATGCATTTGCAACACAATGAAGATGATCATGAAAATGAATGAGACAGACAACTCCATATGCGCTAATTGCTAAGTATTGGCTGTTGTACCTGATGTTATCCGGTTATATATCCGTTCTTAGAGCCATATTCTATTTATCCAGGAGACCGATGCGAACCAGTAAGATTTACCATTCATATAAGTTTTTCAAGTTCGTAGTCACAACAGAGCTATTTTCAGAATCGAATTTTGGACTATTCTCCTGATAAAACTGCTTGAACCATCTTCTGTGTTTGGCAAGGGCGGCTTCCTCCTTGACCAGCATAGGAGCCGTTTCGTATTTCTTGTTGTTCCACACTTTTATATCTCTTTCAATCTGTAATCATTGAGGCGTGTCTCATATTAGCTGTGCATTACGAATATGCGTAACCTATTCTAATCACGTAACCTCAGTTCTCGCAGGTCTCACTCGTAAGATTATAGATTCTGGCACGATAAACTATGAGTCTGAAGCATCACGATTAGCCTTTGTCTGAGGATAACTCTTAATCCTACATCTCAGTATATCATTCAAAGATTCTAAAAATAGTTTTTATCGATCTCCAACATGAGGTAGGAGTAGGGAATTGAGATTACATGGGTTCCCACTTCCCATAGCTTCAACGAAAATTGTGCGCTTTTCTTTGCGAAAATAATAGATCTCCACGTGGATACAGAAGTTCCAGGCAATTTCAGACATACAATATTTACCTGGGTGGCCTCAAGAATCAAGAATAATTTCGCGAATGCTAGGGGAACCATCGGGTGGATGTAGAACGAATGCCGAAGTCTCTGGACCATCGGCTCCGTGGGCGTTATTGTCTGTATCAGCACTCCTTTAAAATACGCCGTGTTCACGTATATATGGACGTTGCCAGGACCCAACTAAAACAGAGCAAAAGATGCGCTGAACTTTGTAACTACGCCGAGTATAGAGCTTTAAACGATTGTAATTTTACCTGCTCGACATCGAATACTAGCTTTTTTATCGGGATCCGAAAGCCTTTGACTGTGCAATGAATGTTGTCTTCGACATGCATAGTTGCTCTATGCTTTGATTCCTCGTCAGGACTCCAACTGGCCTGTATTATAGTTACGGGGATAGATATAATTGGGACATCACTCGATTCGTCTTTCGCGAACCGCGATATTACCTCGATCACATGTTGCAGAAACTCCGACACAATATTGTGCGAGTTTCCAACGTCCGAGCTGAAAACAGGCTTGTGCAGGTGACCAAGATGGGCGAAATCCGCCGCGTTCTCCGGTATTTCCTAGTGAATAGTTGCATCAAGTTCTATTAGGAGTCTCACGTACATCATCCAGCAGTGGAGGTTGTGCAGTAGCAAACTTCTCTATGGTAGCCACAAGTAGGCCTACATGCAAGTAAGATAAAAAAAGGCAATTTCTGTTGGCAAGACTTACATGCATTTGCTTTTCTGTATAGGATTATAACGTCGGTTTACGACAAATTTGTATCGCTAGTTAATAGTTATTTAGGGCCTGGCGAGAAGGAGCGTGGCCAAGAAGACGTAGGCTATATGGCATCTGCTCGTATATATCAAATCAGGAGACGACGAAATTTGGCGGTGCACGCACACTCGCATATGTAGGCTCATATATAGTATGTAATAATGTATACTGTAGTCAGGAAGATTCGAAATATGATTCACAGTCCCCCTGTATAGCTCCCCAGAGAGAGATTTGTACAAATGCTGTCGTGATGTCACGGTGACTTGAAAACATATTTACTTGATGAAGTATATCGGTTATCCAATACGCAACGGTATGATCTTGACATTAATCACCTGTACGTGTGCGTTGACGATGTGCTCAGTTCTTCCGGCATATTTAAATGTGTTTAGCTGCGATATTTCGGGTATGATCCAATCCGGCTCCTTCCTGTCACAATGATACCAGAAATAGATCTTTCCATTGACTTCGTCCGCTGGCCATTTTCGAACAGCAGCTTCTGAAGGCACTGAAATCGCAGACATCGTTTTTTTACAGACAGTGTTGTCTTTATTTACTACGCGAGATTAAGCGTAGTCATAAATACGTGATGGAATGCAGCATTAAGTACAAAGATGGTCACTGGCCAGCGGAGGTGGTCAGTAACGAAGTACTTCTACTTTTTCGAAGTACTCAAGTAGTTTTCCTCTACTTCTGGTACTTACTCAAGTAGATCTGAATTTCACTACTTCTACTTCATATTTTTTTGTGATCTACTTACTTACTTTTCGCTATTTTCAGTTTGTCAGGTAGAAGTAGTTTAATCCTTCAATCAGGAAGATAGCTTGAGTAATGTCGGGGCTGTTTTCACGGAGTATCGACTTTAAATTTTCATAAAAGTTGAGTTAAGCCTAGAATTTTGGTCGCGCTTCGCGCGCTGTGAATGCGGAGTATCCAGTATGATTTCACGAAAGTATTGTTGAATATAATTTACGTAGCGGGTGGGCGTGGTTCCGTTCACACCGCATTGTCACCCTTCGCCATATCAAATATTTCATTAGTGTATATTTTGCTTATCATGATGTTTGAAACTGATGTTTCGCAATCTAGCATTTACTTATCATATCGTAATCTAGCTGTCCATGGCGTGTCCTAATCTGGAAAAGTGGACTCTGACTTTTCTTTAGTTTTAGAGCTGTTTCAGCATACCAACCTTCGAAACTTTCTGGACTAAAGACGTTAAATACATGTTCCGTTTTTAGATTTAGATTTCCCTTGCAATTCCCAGTACCATATATTTTGATTTCTAATTAATATCAGTTTTTTTGTGTGGATAACATACATGTTGAAGTATAAAAGCAAGTGTATAGTAATGCCTTCAATTTCCAGAAATAAAGCTTGCAGCAAACAATACGTTCATATTGCCAAATTTATTCCGCTGGTAGCTTTTCGACTTGCTCTCTTCAGCAGTGAACGCCAGTAAATGAGGTTAACCAAGTTCGAAATATAGAAAGAATTTTGTTGTTGTGACATAATAATGACAAGTACACACGAACGGCAGTAATCAGTAGGGATTGTGTGAACGTGAGGTTCACGTTCGCGTTCTGTGTGGGAACCTTGGAAATTTAGAGGTTCACGTTCACAACAGAACCTTGGTAGGCTCTGCACTGTGAACCTTTTTCATATATTACAATTTTCACTTCATTATGACATCTTCCGTTCGAATTTATTGCATTTCAACTGCGGGCTACTGTATTCATGGTGCTGGCAGTATAAAAATCTACAGTAAACGAGCATGCACCTTGACAATCTCAAAAGTTTTACTTGCTTTGTTACAAAAGTTTGCTCGAAATATCCAGCTTAATTACCGTTTGTGACTCTCTGCTGTGAGCTTGGCCCGCAATCACACAACATCACGAGCAATGATGCTTACTCGAACAATCAATGAGATTGATATCGTTTTCTGATGTAAAAAATCTAGCAGGTGTTCGGGGTCAATCTTGACTTCATAGTTTCACTGTATCATTAAAACCAAATCCGTACGATTGAGGTGTTGGCTACTGCTGTACAACTTGTTAATGGAGTAAAATCGGTAGCAAGTATAGAAACTCGTTTTACACTCTGCCTAATATCAATATAGCAATACTCAGACGCCGAATACATTGTCCGGTCTGGGCTAGACCGTTAAGGCGTAAGCTTTTATTCCATGTTAAGTCGTCGTCGAAATTGTTGGCTAAACGACGGAAAATATTGATTTTATGGGATTATTATGTCCTTTGATTGCCTCAGTTGATACATTTAGCGACGTTTAAAACGCCAATATGTACCTCAGCATTGTGGCATTATGTGGCCCGAGTCATCGATAGGTATCGTGTACAGTCTACACTGTACGATATAGGCTATCACTTCACTGAAAGATAGGATTGGAATTAGCAATATGACGTCACGTGACGTCATGAGGTTCACGTTCGTGTTCACACAGAACCTTTCAAAAAGGTTCGCGTTCA
>ATSW01006769.1:0-22071 GCA_000444245.1 Botryllus schlosseri
TGCGAGGCCTTCGATGTGACCCAAGAGTGAGTTGGGGCTGATTTGAACTCTATAATGAACANTAGTGGACTCAGACTCGAGTCTTAACACTATGACTCGGACTCGATCCGTTGCTCCCTGACTTGGAGTCGGACTTGACTCGGCAGTGAATAGAAAATGATTCGAATTGACTCAAGTCAAAACTAATAAAGTAAAATTGACTTGTGACTCGGAACCTTATGACTTGGTTACAGCCCTGCAACTTGATTAGTGCTATTGTAATCTTCCATGTTTTGCTTGTGTAGGCCCTACAATAATATCCAGGTTATAGCTTATGGGACTGTTAGTGATATAACTAAGACTATAATTATAACCAAGTTTAAAGCCAGGGTTATTTTAGGAAAGTTCAATGCATAAATAGTATCCCCTATTAGTGCCNAAGTGCGGTAATCTAAAATCTTAAATTCTAAAGTTTGCAGTTACAGTTAGACCTACCTAGTTATGGCTTGCAACTCTAAAACAGACTTTACAGAGAGCTGAGTCACATTCCTTNAAAGGATACGCCATACATAGGCCTACATGTAAATCGAAANGGNACGCTATTGAAAAATGTTTGAGAACCCCGGTCTAGACCATGTAAAGAAGAAGCATACACACTGAATTNAAAGTACTACAAGGTAACATTAAATTTACAAGTGATAAAAATGAGCAGGGTTGTAACCAAGTCACAAGGCTCCGAGTCACAAATCAATCTCACTTTTATAGTTTTGACTCGAGTCAAGTCGAGTCATTTTCAATTNCCCACCGAGTCAAGTCCGAGTCCAAGTCATCGAGCAGAGGTTCGAGTCTGAGTCATGGTATTAGGACTCNAGTCCGAGTCATTGTGTTGACTGCTCAGTTTCCAGTTAAAGTCTCGTTAAACCCACTTTTATTTCTCTGTTTAGTGATATCGAATGGTTCGCGTTAATAATATACTAATTTTCCTCAAGTTCAACAGTTTCTGGTTGCATTTTCAAGTACCAGTAGACGAAGTCCCAATAGGGTTCTATTCTTCGAAATCACAATGAAATGTCGGTCTTGGCCGTCTGAGTCTCGAGTCATATGACTTGGTTCGAGTCATGCGCAATGACTCGAATCCAAGTCGAGTCAATACACAAATTGACTTGAGTCGAGTCATTTCCGTATTTTAGGAAAATGACTCGAGTCTAGTCGAGTCATTACAACCCTGAAAATGAGTATGAAAAGATGGTGGCAATTTCAGCCAACGTTACTGGTAGGCTACTNGCATAGCACTTACATTGAATTTAGGTGTCTTTAGCAGGAATTGTCCGAGTTTCAACAACGTTGTGACGCATTCGACGGCAAGTTGCTCAGCTGTCTCTTTCCCTTGCTCGTACTCTTCTCTGCCAGCAGTTATGTTCAATACGCGAGACGTCCATTGCTGATATAACCTGGGTCAATACGGTGATTTTAATCCATTGGAAATGAAAGCTGCCCTGTACAAATAGCCAGAGGGATCCAGGTGGATTAATACGTGATTAATGTATCGATTCAGGAATCCGGCCCGCTTAGTACGGTACTTCATTGTCACATATCAGGCCCACCAACTGGAGAACTTGCCCGCCCCTGAGCTAGAGTGTGCATTGAACCTAATGTGAGTAAAGTTCATGGTTCAACTAGTTGGAATTATTGGGTGCTAGCTGGCCTCAATTACCATAACAATACCGTTTGTCGCCTGTGTGGATGAGTTGCTATTAAATACAGTGAGCTATCTCTGTGCCAGTCCTTTTCCGATTGTCTTGCTACACAGAACAATAGCGGCACAAAGGGCTTGTATACATTCTTTCTCTTGTACAATAACAAATGATACATAATGTTGCGAGTGACCTACACTCATGTTACGGATACATCTACGCACCGGCACGATTCTCCGCCCCCCTTGTATGCTGTAATTTTGAATGCCCAACTATTGTATGAAATTAGAATTGAACAACTAGAAAGTTTTTATCTTTTCAAAATTAGATCAGAATTAAAATGATATCATCGATTTATTAAAAATTTTATCAAATCAATGCACCACAAGATTGCGATATAATGGAAAGATAGGAGGGTGCCGAAAGCCGAAACGACTTGGAGTAGTCTTTTAACCCACCTTGGCCGACAGCATGTAAATAAGAAATATGCCACACTGGATAAAAGAAAGGATTGCATAAAAATAAGTGACAAAAATGAATGCTGCATGTGTCAGTAGGCGAGGTCGATATGTCAGATTGTGGTCCGGTAATATTAAGCGCCGCAAAGCTTTTTTTCNAANATAGGTTACAATTATAATTATTGAGTTCGCNAAAACTTGGAAATTGAATTCAATTGCGAATTANAAAGAAATNCAGCAAAAATCAAGTTCAATTCAAATTNANTCAGAGCTCATNCTCATAAGCACNATAAAGGCAAATGTCTGTACACCGAGCTTGACTCGTTTNGCACTATACAGTTCTATAGCCATGNGTAGCATTTTNNGGAAAACCAGAAATTAGATTAGAATTAAAATNAGAGCAGAGAAACATTTCANAATTATTAAGAATANAATTAGATTATTANCAGCATTTCACNCAAATTAGTCTGATNACACAACCAGATTGACAGTATGTCTANCANAAGGGTGGCCAACCGAGAAGTTTTCGAAATTAGTTGTGGGCTATNATCAAAAAATAATCACGCAGGTACTGCAATGTGAAATTACAAGGCCAACCGAAAATTTGATTAGCCTGACCGCGGAATTTGGGATGTTGACAGGGTTGTAATGACTTGAGTCATGACTCGACTCGAGTCCAACTCGAGTCACGATTTTCTGATGACTCGAGTCATTTTCTCAAAATATGGAAATGACTCAACTCGACTCAATCTGTGAATTGACTCGACTCATTGCGCATGACTGGAACCAAGTCATATGACTCAAGACTCAGACAGCCAAGACCGAAATTTCAGTGTAATTTTGAAGAATAGTAAATTAACCAAACTATTGGGATTTCTTCTAACAGTACTGATACTTGAAAATGCGACCAGAAACTGCTAAAAGCGGGGAAAATGAGTATATTATAAATGCGAACCATTCGATACTACCAAACAGAGTTATAAAATGTGGGTTTAACAAGACTTCAACTGGAAATTGGGCAGTCAACACAATGACTCAGACTCGGGTCATCATACCATGACTCGGACTCGACCCTCTGCTCGCTGACTTGAACTCGGACTTGACTTGGTAGTGAATTGAAAATGACTCGACTTGACTCGAGACAAANCTATAAAAGTGAGATTGACTTGTGACTCGGAGCCTTGTGACTTGGTTACAACCCTGGATGTTGATGACTAAATATCAGTTTCGACGCATTGACGTAGCCAGTGGCCAATCACATTTTTAGAAGATCTTTGTATATAACCATAACGTGGAATATTTATTTGCAGAGTCAGGTGACTTAAAATTTTTCATCATGCTTTGAGCGATTTTGCAATGATAGATGCATGTTAGCCGAAACCTTCGATATTGATACGTCCAGGCGCCATATAGTCCTGTCCTTACAAACTGGGTCCAGCGGTACACAGAGGTATCCGCACTATAGGCCTACGCAAGTAGCAAGATTATTGACCGAATTCATTTATTAAGTTTGAAAAGGAGTTTTCATGACAATAAGTTATCGATAAAATATGTCTTGTTTTCACCGATACCAAATCTGGCTCACCAGTATCTAACAAAAATAAAAGTTCATCAAACATTCAAGTGGCCCACACAATGATTCATAAATTGGATTTGGCCCTTTGCGCAAAATGGTTGGCCACCCCAGGTCTAACATAATTTGGTTGCTAACATCAATTCGAAGCTATTTTGTATCAAATATTACCTTGTTGGAGCGTCTCTGCTTATTATTAATATTTTTGGATCCATTAGTAACGGATTGACTTTCTTGGCCATGCCGCTGAGATCCCTAATGATTCCTCGTATAACTTCAATTGACGATTCAATCAGGTGGACAACATAGCTCGGGTAGATCAAAAGTATCCCTGATACATCTTCTCCTTGATGAGTTTGCTTTTAATAACAAATAATCATTGAATATTATAATCATATTGAAATGAACCTGAATATTTTCCACTGACACTCGTCAGTAACTAGTAGAGAATTGGAAACAACATTGTATATCAGCAATCGTATCACCAAATATCATTGATACTATCATTGAACAAATACAACAGTTGGACAATTTTTCCTGCTATGTGTCAATAGTAACAGAGTCTTAATTGCTAATGTGGAATTATCGATATTATGATTCAATTGTGAAAATTACCTATCTATGTAAAGTTACTATAGTACTTAAAAAATTCATACTCTACCTTCAGTTTTATGAACAGATTATCATAGTAGGATTCCAATTCATGCTTCTCCACGAGATCTGGTGAAAGCCGTGCAATGTATACGAATCTGCGAATGAATAGCAATGGCTTCGATTATCGTGACGAAATCTACTTTTTAAAATCACTTCCTAGGTCTCAACTGCTTTTCAAACCTTCAATTTTCTACCGAACCCGATAAGGAAAAGTGAACATAATGATTGGACTCGAGTCTCGGCACTATGACTCGGACTCAACCCATTTAAAAATGATCTGACTTGAGTCGAATCAAAATTGTAAAATTGACTCGGAGCCTTGTGACTTGGTTACAACCCTGCATATGAGTTTACACAATTACTATTTTCATGATTACTATTACAGAATGAATAATAACATAATAATATTTTAACAATATAATGGGTATTTTCGAACTGACAATCCTCTTGTATCAAAATAAAGTTAATAAAACGCATAACTGCACTTACCTATGAAGAAGCTGTTTCTTATTCAACGCTCTTTGCTTTTCCTCAAGTAGATTCAAATAAGAGGTCCTTGACTCATAAACTGTCGAGTCAGGTTCGATCTCTTGCAGTGAAGCAGCCATTGGTATTGCAATTATTAATTTAAAACGAGTTATTCTACGGAATAAGAAAATATGAAACCAAGCTTTCAAATCAGTTATCTGGGTATAATTGCACTACTTGAATACATCATCTTCTACTCTTGTACAGTACACATATCAATTACGCCCCCTCTCAGTAACATATTGACTCTGTCCAAAAATATACGTATAGACACTAGACAGGCTAGATTTTAAATCATCAACATCTGGTTCTGACACTTCATCGTTTCAATCTATGGAAGAAATCCTAATACTGGAGATGGCATGTAAGCATGTAACAGAGTAGCAATTCCTACAAACAAAATGATCACAATATTGAAATCATGCAATGAAAAATTCACTGATATCAACTGATGTCTCACAGACCCGTTCCTTTGGTAGATTTCTAGTAAAGAACTTGAAACTCTTGTAGGTACAGAACTTCAATATACCNNTCTGAATAATATATTCATATTGAAATAAACCTGATTATTTTCGACTGACACTCGTCAGGGGTAATCGTCAGCGACTAGTAGAGGATTAAAAAGATCATTGTATATCAACAACCGTGTCACCGAATTTGACGTCACCATTTTCGTGTATTGGTATCTAGGTAATTGGATTACGATTGTTGATATACAATGTTCTTTCCAATTCTCTACTAGTCACTGACGATTACCTATCACAAGTGTCAGCCGAAGATACTCAGGTTTATATCATTGCGAATACATTACTCAGTTGTACGGTATAGAATTATGACAAAGAAGGAAGATTAAAATACATACAACACACATGCTTCGTTTGGTTTGAACCGAAAATGTTGTTTATGTCCTTTTATTAACTTCAAGAAATACTTCCGCTGATGATCGCAAAGAAAGAATCGTACACGTAACTAACATAATCGCAGTACAAAACCAGTTCATGTTTGTGTCACATCCTCTGATGATTCTTCTTTTGTTGCTAGAGCGGCATCAGAACGAGGCAGTACGGTTTCGCTATTTTCTTTCAAGGAAGACTTAGAATCTGCGTTCGGATCCCACAAGTCTGTAAAATCGATCGTGGAAATGTTTGAGTTGCCGCGCATTCTTTTTAAGCTCCTATCGTGGACTTTGCTTTCGATTAATTTCAACGGCATATCAATCCATGTGAGACATGTCGTTCCTTCTCGACCTAACGGTTTTAGTGGTGACGGCGGCAGCCATCGTTTTCTGATTTCATCGTCGGATAGGATTTCTCCTGTTTCACATCGGTAGATAGTGCGTTGTTCGTTGATTCTTTGCCGTTCTTGAGCTAGGAGAGGGTCTGAGAGTCGGCGCGTGCAGGCTTTTATGTTCGTTCTTCCTTCGTGATCTAGTAAACATAGTGGATCATACTCTTCTTTTGTGATAACATCAAGAAAAACGTGACCTTTTTTGTTTTTAAATTCCAAATATCTCTCATATTCTTCGCGTTTTCTTTGATTTAGAAACGCGAATTTCTTTTCGAACGAATCTTCCACC
Organism: Botryllus schlosseri; assembly: GCA_000444245.1. NCBI lineage: Eukaryota > Metazoa > Chordata > Ascidiacea > Stolidobranchia > Styelidae > Botryllus > Botryllus schlosseri. The sequence goes on from ATSW01006769.1 coordinate 6,463, forward strand.
ATCTTCCTCGTGGGAACGTAAACGTTTTCGTGCCATTCTTTGTGCAAAAGCTCTCTGCGACGTAAATTCAAGAGATCGTTTTCCAGTAAAAATTCGTTGATGCCATGAACGAAATTCTCCTCGTTTCTTAAAACCGTCGTGTAGAGTTGCCGCGACTCAAAATCTTCGAGGCTGTGTTTCGCTTGAAGCTGACGTAGCGACTTTTGATTGAGCCAATTCTCGATATGACGAGACTGGCCGATACTAGACGCTGTGGAACTGAGACGACTCAAACGGCTGGCTCGGCTTTGCGATCTTGAAGGAAATTGCTGGTTCGACGGCGACACGCTGTGTTCTTGGCTCACGTCGCGGGCTGAAAAATTTCCGTGAAACTGGATGGAACCGCTGGATGTTACTTTTGGCAGTTCGGTCGTCATAGTTCTCGATTCTATTATTAGGTTACGTGCACATGTTTCTGTAAATTGAGCGCAAACGGTATGTATATGTTAGGGTTTGTGGAAACAAAGAAATTGCCAAGTTTAACTATCAGTTTCACTGTGGTCACTGCCCCGAAAACTTCAATGACTTCTTTACCTCGTATCAAAAGTGCATAAGTACAACACATGCGCGTCCACGTCGTCCAACTATCATATGGTCGACAAAAAAGATCATCGCTCTATCAAATATGCCGGGCCTACGGTGTGAAACAGTATCTCACCGGCTATCCGACAGACGTTGAGCCTGTCCAAATTCAAGACGAAATACAAACAAGTTCTACTTCATCAATACTAGTTAGCACTCTAGTTTACCGGACCACGACCTGACATATCGATCTCTCCTTCCGACACATGCCACCTTTTTTTGTCACCTGTCCTTGTATATTATCTTTTTTTTACTTTTCATTCAGTGTGCATGCCTCCTTTTTTACATTGCCTAGGCCAAGTGGGTGTCTGATTTCGAAGATCATTCCAAGTCGTTTCGACACCTTCCTATCTCTCATTGTACCACAGTCTTGTGGTGTGTTGAAGTGGAGAAATTGTTAGCAATAAATTGAATTATATTTGCAAAGGTTTGAAGCACATGTCTCGGGCAATGAGAAGCTGTGTAGGTTAGAACAATAATTATCAGGAGAACATAACTCTTCTAGGTGACTCGTTTAAGGATGGGCACAGAAATATTAGTAATGGCATGAACATTGAAAATTAAGTTCTACGTTAATTTAAAAAATAGGCATAATAGTAGCACGAAAATTGCATATAGTAATCATACATAAGGCTGGATCATAATTTTCATCGATCAATTTCTTCAGTACATCATATACGACACCAACTCATATGATTAGTCGCTGGCGCATTTTCGGTAGCCTACTACAACACCAGACTGGAATCGGTGGTTGTTTTCGACATGTCGTGCGTGACAGACGGATTTCTCGCGTGATTGGAAAATTTCATCCGCGTGGCGGAAATATTTTTCGCTCTGATTCAATACTGAATTACTTATTAAACGACACAATGTGCTAAAATAGACCTGGTATACGCTGGACTAGGGCTANGCCGTATATTCGCTGTTACGCAAATGCCACGCTTGCTTGAGTTCATTGTAAAGCGCAAGCGCCTTATTCTGGATCTGGACTCTGCTATCACTTTGTGACATCAGCATAATTCATTAATCGGCGTGATCAGATATAAATGCTCGCGTGACGTTGCGCGTGCCGTTGCCACCGATTCCACTCATGGCTCTAACAGAGTATGCAGGCCTCTTTTCAACATATGTTTCATCACTGTTTGTAAACTGAGGTGAGATGGCTGCAGAATTTATAGAATTCATCGAATTTACGTTAATTTCTTATCGAATTATCAAAATTGTATGGAGCTTACAAATATATTTAAAATGAACGAAGAGCTCCATTGGAACCAATAAAATTTCAAATTTATCAGGTGAGGCCTAGACAATTGGCATATAATGTATCCAATCTAGTTAAATACAAGAAATGAACCAGAAATTAATTTGAAGAACCATACCTGTTATCAGTAGAGCTATAGTACGCCAGTACGGTACCGCACGGTATATAGTCATTCTCACTCATTCATTTGTTTATTATGGTATTTAATATTTCATCACACGGTAGGAATAACACTACGTGACCGCTTCTAAGTTATCCGATTGATCAATAGGTAATCGGCAATCGAAAGGTACATAATACATTCATTGGAAATTCCAGAATAACTCGTTCTTATCTTTTTTTAGCTTCCAGTTTTCTACTTACGATTGGTGCTTTCCCATACAGCTGTTGTAACTATGGCAACTGTAAGCATTTCATGCGTGACAAATCGTTTCGGTGGTGAACAGGACGTTACTTTTTCTTCCACTTTACAACATTTCAATGAATCAGTTTTATCAATAGTTTTTATTATATTTCATCGATTTATCATATGTAGGCATTGTCGTACTTAACCGGACCACGACCTGACATTTCGATCTCGCATTCCGATACATGCCACACGCCATCATTGGCTGCTTTTCATTTCTTACGCCATTATTGACCGTGGTGCAAAGGACCAACAGCTGATGGAATCGCCCCCACTTTTTGTCGTCAGCCCTCAACTTTACCGGACCACGACCTGACATTTCGATCTCGCATTCCGATACATGCCACACGCCATTATTGNCTGCTTTTCATTTCTTACGCCATTATTGACCGTGGTGCAAAAGACCAACAGGTGATAAGCGCCAAATTTTTCTTTTAATAAACAACAACATGCCACCTTCTTTTGTCGCCTGTCCATTTATATTGTATTCTTTTACCTTAATTCAATGTGTTGTGCATGCCTTTCTTTTGACATCGCCAAGGCCAGGAGGACCATATGATCAGGACGAAATACAAGAAAACGCATTGCTCTATCAAGTATGCCGGACCCCAATTGTGGAACAGCATTTCGCCGGCTATCCGACAGTCGTCGAGCATGTCCGCATTTAAGTCGAAATACAAGCAATTTCTTCTAAATTCAGGATTACCAGACCACGACCTAACAGGCTAACATCGACCTGGCACTCCGCCACATGCCACCTCATTCTGTCGCTTGCGTCTTATATATTCTTTGCATTAGTTTTCATTCAGTGTGCAAACTGTGCAAGTGCATGCCTCTTCTTTACTTCGCCTAGGCAAAGGTGGGTGTCTGATCATAAAGGCTATTCCAAGTTGTTTCGACACCTTCCTATCTTTTCATTGTATCGCAGTCTTGTGGCGTTTTGAAATGATGAAAATATTAATATACCTGATTGATTGATTTCAAGACTACTCCAAGTCGTTTTGACACCCTATCTTTTCGTTTTATTGCAGTCTTGTGGTGTATTGAAAATTTGAAATGACGGAATTGTTGATTTAAATTGAATTGTTTGGCGCAGAAATAAAGAAAGGATCTTCAGCGATCAAATAGCAGCTTTGGGCCTAGAAATAGTACATATCGAACATTTCACTCATCATATTTCAACTTTCGCGGTCAATGCAAAAGTTTGATAAGTTGATTGACCATTTTTATCCCTTGTCCTTTTTATGTTCTCTTCTCATTCAGTGTGCATGCCTATTCTTTACCTCACCCAGCAGGTAGGCAGGTAGATTTCAAAGACTATTCCAAGCCGCTTATCGACATTGTATCGCAATTGTGTGTTGTATTGATCAGATAAAATTATTATTAATAAAACTAAACTTTAACTGGACCCACGTCGTATCGATTCTGTAGGCGCAATTCTTCTGGAACATATGAATTGATGAACATATATTATAAAACGATGACGACGACAGAAGATGTCAAAATTTGTGTCACTGTTGATAAAATGTCGTCACGAAAGGCAAAGTGCAAGACCCGGCGATATAGGACGCATACGCAGGAATGAATATGGAAATCGAGGAAGAGTCAAGAAGGAAGATAGCACTGTCGACAACATTGTGTGTTGGGCATTGATAGTGGATCTTCATTGCGGGACCGCACAAGGTCGGTTCGACATCTTATTGTATGTTCGTATAGCGGGGGGCTGGAAGAGAGATAGAGAGTAGTTACAACTGACCTCCAAGGCAGGGAATTCAATTTATTGCTAACAATTTCATCCTTTCAAAGGACAGGCGTTGGTACGATCCGCAGATGATAGGCCAATCTGTTTCTATCATCTGACATATTTCCTCATCACTGCAAGATTTACTATTTCACACGAAAATCTGCTCTCTTTTGCGACAGCCAAGAACTTGACCAACACGCTATGTTCTCTTGCTGTTCACACTATAATCATGCAGACATTTGACTCTTTCGCAGTGGTAACACAGAAAATACAAAGTTATGAAAGACTACATTTTTAGGTTATAAAATTGACTGAACAACATAGTGTAAATTACACAAAGCGATGCAGTAGGGATGAAATGTTGAATCGGAATAAGAACTCGCGCAGGAAGTTGGCAGTTACATAGCCAGGCAGGGTACAATAATGCCCAAGAGGAGCAGGAGCCCTCGCCAACCAGGGTTGTAAAGACCTCATTGTACTCGAGTCATTGCGCATGACTCGACCGAGTAATAGGCATCGATACAGCCAATACAGGCATTTCGTTGTAACTTCGAAGAATAGAAAAGTTATCGCATTATTCGTATTTCGTCTATCAGGACTGGTACTTGAAAAATGTGTAAATTGACTGGACTCGAGACTATGACAGACATTTCATTGAAACTTCGAAGAATAGTAAAGTCACCAACTTATTGGTATTTCGTCTATCAGTCCTGATACTTGGAGAGTAGGGCCAGAAACTGTTAAGAATGAGGAAAATTACGATATTATGAATGGGAATCATTCTATATCATTCGAGCAGAGTTGAAAAAGTGGGTTAAACCAGATTGAACTCAAAACTGAACAGTGAACATAACGACTTGAACTCGAGTCACAACACTAGGACTCGGACTCGACCCTCTACTTACTGCTTTAGACTTGGTGATCAATAGAAAATGACTCGAGTCAAAACCATAAGTGAGATTGACTTGTGACTCGAAATCTCGTTACTTGGTTACAACAGTCAAAAAAGCTGATTCACGTTAAAATAGATTTAGACTTCAATTGGTATCCCTGTTGTCAAACTAGGAGCGATTGATTGTCACTGTGTCATAAAACAGTTTGCATGGCATAGAAGGAAATAAAAATCGTAATATCGGTATATAATACATGATCTCACAGATGTCGACAGCCATGAAATGCCGACGGAACTGAAATGCGAATGAGAACAACCATAATAACATTAAGAATAGTCACAACACGCGTAAGTTCATTACAGTGGCAAAACTTCCAACCTCCATATCATGGAGTGTGAGAAATTGACATCCAACAGTTGATTCAGGCTCTCGAGACATTGATTTTCATCGCCACAACCACAACCGACGGAATGCTTTCATCATGAAAATCGATTGTAGCGCATCACGAAGCACAGTGTAACACGGACAAAAGCAAGTACTGGTAGTGACACTCATCATTTTGCATTGCGAATCACAAAAGGATGAAGATTTAAGAACAACACAAAAATAATTGTGTAGTATTTGACAAAAAATCTATTCAAAGAAAGGCGGAAAACTAAAAAAATTTCCTCTCTTCCAAATTAGATTAGAAATGCATAATTTGCAAAAACTTGGAAACTAAATTCCAGTCCGAATTTTAAAGAAATACAACAAAAATTAAGTTCAGTTCGTATCAAACCAGAGCTCAATTTCATTAGCACAAGAATGGCAAATGTCTGCGCAGCAAGCTTGGCGCGTTTCGCACCATACAGTTCTCCTGGAGCATTTTCAGGAACACCAGAATAAGAATTGTAATGAAAGCATAAAAAACTAGAATTATCCAGTTGCCTGGTAAACACAGCTCTATAAATACCCTCGAGTTAAATAACTGTAGCTATGCTCCAAAGTTCTGTTTCGCAGCCAATTTTCGAGGCAGTAAATCGCCATAAAGTCGATGGAAGGATCGAATTTGTTGGCGAACAAATGTTTCTGATTCACCAACCAGGCCAAATCGCCGCAGCCGTAAACGCACACGCCACGCACAAATTTCCCGTCGCATTTCGGGTAAACTTTCTTGTCCAGCCCGCCCCATTTAACGAGTCTCGTTACGGATTGAAGCTCGTTCAAGTCGTATTTCTCGTGCGGCGGCAAGCTGCCCGGTACTTGCGGGAACATACGTTGTATGGTGGCCCATAACAGCTCGTCGGGGGAGTATGTGTCTTCGCACCATTTCAGAAAGGTTTGGATGAACGGGTCTGAAAACGGCAATTGAAAATCATGATTTGAGCCAGGCGAGTATGCAGTCAAGAAAAAAAACTTGGGGAAGTTGAAAATTTTTACAAAATTACCAAGGTAGCGTCAATACATTAGGGTTAACAGTTATATACAGTTGAATAATATATTCATAGCAATATTCCGGTTTGTAATCGAGTCTCAACTCGAGTCAAATGTCATCAATACTGAAAATGACTTAACTTGAGTCAACTTGAGTATTGACTCGACTTGTACTCGAGTCATTGCGCATATGACTTGAGACTCGGACGGCTAGGACAGGCCTTTCATAGTAACTTCGAAGATTTAGTAAAGTTACCACATTATTGGTATTTTATGTACTCGTACATCAAAATTAATTCCATAAATTGTTAAGAATGATGGAAATTTGCATATTACGAATATGGGGCATTCGATATCGCCAAAGTAGAATTGTAAAAAATTGAACATGACTTCAACTCGAGTCTTAACACTATAACTATGACTAGACCCTCCGCACCACGACACGGTGGTAAATTGAAAATGACTTGACTCGAGTCAAAATTATAAAAGTAAGATTGACTTGAGACTTGGTTACAGTCCTGTTGTCAACATTCGAGNTTATAGCGATATAAATATATTATTCAGCTGTAATTCAAGTTTTGCATCGCCAAGAGTCTATTCAACAGCAGACCAGATAAGCATCCTCGTATTGACAATTTGCGTGTGTGATATATATATAAGTCGTTATAAGTTCCACCAAAGTCTCAAAATGAGACATTTGAAGAGCTTCTTGGAGGTACAGAACTTCAATATACAATTGAATAATATATTGATATTGAAAAAAACCCAAATATTTTCGGCTGACGCTCGTCAGTGGTAATCGTCAGCAACTAGTAGAGAATTCAGAAAAAGCTTTGCACATCATTTGAGTGAAAGAGTTGAAAAATATTGGACATGGAATCAACATTTCAAATTGCGAGCGATTCGAACACATATATTTTCATTGCACACTGCGATTGCGCAAATGCTCTGGATTTCAGATTGCGTTCTTGTACAAAATCAGAACTTGTTAAATATTCACCTGTCATAATATATTCAATCGCCTGTCTCTTGAAAATATAATACGCGGACCCGGCGAAGATCTCCACGTTGTTAGGCGGCGGACTTTTTTCCTTACTTGTCCTCACCATTAACTGATGGTCGTTCTTCAATTCGGAAGGAAGCTCAAAATGAAGTTGGAATCTGCAGGCAGGAAACTGAGATCACCACAACTCATTACTGCTAAGGCTGGGCACAATGATTCCACGTTATTCCTACTCGATAGTCGAATTAATATTCGATTTTGCCCAGACCTAGACATCGGTTTGAATTCGATACCTTCTCTTTTTGTGTTCCGGAGTCACGACCGATTCCAAGTTATTAAAACCGTGCAGACTTTTCAAGCTTCGCACGATTTCCAAATTTGTCTTCAACGGGAAGTCCTGACCGCAAAGATTAATCACGTACCTCCACGGGTATTGATTTACTCTAAAAAGTGGTAGAGACAGTTATAGTCAAACATAACACATACAACAGCACTGAAAACAAAGCAAAAGATGCAACAAAATGGGTGAAAATACTATTCGCTCAGATAATTATCTTACTAAAAATGGAATGAACTTGAAGGAAAGAATTGTTATATAATATTAGGGTTACCATACGTCCGCTTTATTTTTTCAATAAAGTGAAACTGTCCTCAGAGGACGCCTAAATGTCCTCTTTTTCTAGAAAAAGTATTAAATGCGATCAAAAACGAGACCCCAACACATAGGACGTGTCAGAGTTTTGTAATGAATCGGTAGTCGAAGTGATGACCTTCTTTTTATTTATTTTTTAGTCAACACCACGCATTATCGAGTCAAGCTGAAGTGATTACCTTTTATTTATTTTCTAGCCCACACAGTATTANAGGTCGAAAACTTATTATTCAGAATTTCTAAAAAGTGTGCTCTTTTTTTGTCCAAGAATAANGTAACCTGGTTAGCCCTTTATAATATCATTAGCCTATATTGTAATAGATACGTCCATTTATAACTGGACAACATATCCTTCTGATTGTNNAAGACCAATTCTAAGCTAAATTGGAATTCTACTCNNATTTGTGAAAAGTTTTTCGTTTTAAATCTAATATACTTTCTGGTCTTCCTAACAATGCTNCAGAAGAACTGTATAGTCCGAAACCAGCCAAGCTTGCTGTACAGACATTTACCATTCTCGTGCTNAANAGAATGAACTGTTGATATGAACTCAACTTGATTTTTGTNGCATTTCATTTCGATTTCAAAATATNAATTAATATCATGTTTTTGTGATTTCAGTAATTCTAATTCTAATCTAATTACAGGCTGTGAAAAAAAATCACCTTTTTACGAGATCCCCCATGCAATTGATATCCGCTTGTACACGGCTGTAGTGAGTGTACCGTACCGACGTTAAATTCGAAGCCATAAAAACATTATCGAAACAATCCAAGATCCCTTTCACCGATTGCTTGAATGCGCNGTCAGATTTCAAATCAATATGTACACAGTACAGATTTTGTGGATGGTAGATGGTCCGAAGCAATCTTTCAAACATTTCCAGGTCCCTGTTTCAACGCGAAGGCGGCATAACCTCAGTTGTATACACAAGTTTATCAAGTATATCTACACATACAAAATCATTCCCTAGTTGTCAGCCCGACAATGCTCATCAAGAGTGCCTATTATCATTTTGTATAGGCTACTTCAACACAAATAGAGCAATACCGATACGCTTTGATAAGCAGTACAGGAAACATTCCAGTAACTCGAACAATGCCAGATATACTATCTATATTTGTTGGCGAATCAACCATAAGTTGAGATGATTTTTCAAATTTCACTGACTACCCCAGTGTTNAAAATTTAAGATTTNAAATCATATTATTTACGGTGGGTNGATCTGGTAAAGANTCTGCCACCGTGAATACTATATTTTCCAGATCCAAAATTCTATACTTCAAAAACTTCACTTGGTACAAGTCNAGNTAATACACAAGTGCTCTCAAGTTGAGNNGAGTCATTTTCCATTTTTAAGAAAATNACTCGAGTCAAGTCAAGTCTANAAAAATGNGACTCGAATTGAGTCGCGACTCGAGTCATTACAACCCTGGACGNGNCCACTTACTTGTGAATTGTGATNATATANGCAATAGGNAATGCNGCTTCTTCTTTGCTGAGAGGAAGGGTGANGTATCTTCGAACTTTNCGAAAATTNGNGCANTCTTTNGACAACNCCACCAGTGATTCAGANGAGGGCCGAATAACTTCCCTTTCTTTNTCAAAGTGCTNAGAAGAAAACATACGAGATGNCNCGACTCNAGNCAAAACTATAAAAGTAAGATTGACTCNGGACTCGGAACCTTGTGACTTGGTTACAGCCCTGNCTGGAATCCAGGAAATTGTCTGCAGCAAAACATGTANATTGCACTGATATTTACCTTCGATTTAAGTTGCAAACTNGCTAATTTNCCGTGATCAATNGCATNCTGATTCCCTTGCATGATGCTCATNCAATCNAGATTTGGGATTTTCGGATCGTCTCCAANAGCGAAAGNNCCNAAAANNGCAGCGACTTTATTGAGNGTCGCCGGATTTGCCGGGTTGTAGAAAAATGTAATATCTTCCNGCTTTTTATCCTGCGTAACAATATTCNGTCAAGCATCAAGAATCAATCAGGGGCGTGATCATAGTAGCGGTTGAACTACTGGTTTTTCAAGTAGGTCTAGTTCTGGNTTTTGAAANTGAGTAGNTCTAGTTGCGAGTTTTGAAAAGCAAGTAGTTGTAGTGGCGAGATTTGANAAGTGAGTAGTTCTAGTTGTAAGTCTTTNAATCAAGTAGAACTAAGAGTAANGTCNTAAATTTGTATNNAATTTCAAGTANTATANAAANGTCTGAAAAGTNCTCAAGTAGCAGCAAGGNCACATATTTTTAGCAGTCAATGGCCACCCAGTCAATGGCCGGTGGTTTTNGAAATCNCAAGATGTATCTTCTCAACNGCTGCCTAATGACCAGCACCAGCTGTCACTACAAATTGGTGCTGTGTNGCGAAATATATTCAATGACCGTGATACAGGGATTATTTCACTTTCTTCAGGTAGGCCTATTAGTAAACTGAGTAGTTACAATATCAAACCTTTGCAGGAGCATCAGCNAATTGAANCAGTTTTCCCGGCGAGTCCAGAGCCGTATTTTTTTGACTGAAAGATAAATTAANATTTCNAAGTAGGCTACACGTCAATATCTTGTACCTACACTTGGGTTGTTGAAAAATAAGAGTTTCAGTCATATTTTATTAGCTACGGTATTTGAGAAAATGGTTAGGTTGGTTAAAAAACGCCGCACACNAAATGTGGGTCAATACAAACCTGTACAACAGTGATTCCCAAACTGTGTGNTGCCAAAGATTCTAAGGCGTGCCAGGAATCTTTCTACAATTTTGGAACAAACAAGTAGATGCGAATTAAAAGCGGTCCAACATTCAGCAGGCTGATAAATAAGCACATGCGACATGTCCACNAAANNCATCATGGCATGGCCGATGAATAGGGTAATGTCCACATGATAATTGGGTCTGGATAAAATATACTTTGATTTGTTTAAAATCATAATCAAAGGAATTGTGCTGCAAATCGTGAGAAAGTTGTCTGGAATNCAGCTCACACTTCAACAAAACTTTTCANGATTTGCTGTAAACAAATATTTTATTGTTATCTGCACCTTNATGGGTGTGTGAACATGTTTTTTTTTCGTTTTCACTAAAATTGAAAGCNGTAACCGAGAGANACTGCTTGGGAGACGATGAAACGAAATGCGTGTCATCAATTNAANACCGTTTCAGTCAAATATNTGTTNTTCATAAACAAGCACAGCCATCGCATTAACACATGAATTGATTTTTAGGCAACTTTCTCGGGTGCCGCGAGCATTTTACAATTTCTGTAGTGTGCCACATGCCGAAAAAGTTTGGGAACCACTGCTGTAGAATTNAAGCTATTAGAATTTNAAAATAGGCCNACCACCCATCGTCTATATCACGGGAGGGCAACATACGGCCCGCAGAGAGCTTCTACCTTGAAAATGAAATTGTGAAGTTCTAATCTGAAAGTATTGACAAATTTTACGCATCACAGAATGAATCCAAGTTTGCCAACCTGAGAAAGATGGTGGTGAAACTACTTCTTTTGTTCGGGTCTGCATACATTTGCGCAGGGTTGTAATGACTCGAGTCATGGCTCGATTCGAGTCACGATTTTCTGATGACTCGAGTCATTTTCTCAAAATATGGAAATGACTCGACTCAAGTCAATCTGTGTATTGATTGACTCGACTTGGACTCGAGTCATTGCGCATGACTCAAACCAAGTCATATGACTCGAGACTCGGACGGCCAAGACCGAAATTTCCTTGTAATTTCGAAGAATAGTAAAGTAACCACCCTATTGGGATTTTGTCTATCGGTACTGGTACTTGAAAATGAGACCAGAAACTGCTAAAAGTGAGGAAAATGAGTATATTATAAATGCGATACATTGGATATCACCAAACAGAGTTATAAAAGGAGAGGTTAATGAACAATTTAACTGGCAACTGAGCAGTCAACACAATGACTTGAACTCGGACTCGACCCTCAGCTCGAAGACTTTGACTCGGTCGTGAATTGAAAATGACTAGAGTCAAAACTATAAAAGTGAGATTGACTTGTGACTCAGAGCCTTGTGAATTGGTTACAACCCATTTTCGACCACGAACATTGACAAGGCTGTGTAACAATGTAACTGACAGTGTTCAAGTGCAATTTTTACCAAGGGTTTATAGTCTACGTTCGACATGCAGCCACAGTTCAAAGAACTTGCTGACAGCTTTGATCGACCGCAGATGTCTGATTGACTTCAACAGCTATTGAAGCACATTAGGTTGATATATTCATTAAATACTGTCTATGCTTCAAACTTGGGTGGATGAATACGCAATTTATTCATAGATTCTGTAATCCGGCCCGTCAAGTAGCTACTTCATTTTCTCATACTAGGCCCGGTGACCGGAGAAGTTGCCCGCCCCTGGTCTACACCATTAGTTCAAATCCAAAACTTTCGATCAACAATTGAAAATTTGGAGAAAAAATCTATTTTTGAACAACCCTTACTTACTCAATAGGCCTTACCTGTACCATTTATCAAACATGTCCTTTGTGGCATGATATTCCACCTTGATCGCCACCTGTTTATTAGGCCTACCAACGAAGGCATGACCGATACACAAAAGTATAGTCCATAATCCGATAATAATATAAACGTAATACATGATACGTCGCTTTCGCAAACGACAGCATCTTAACGTTGCACTGTCCATTAGTGCAGTAATTAATCACAGTGGAGAATTATTTCATCTGGTTAAAACAGCGAAGTAGCACCGATTAACACTAATTTTTGTGTTGTTGACATTCTGTATTTCTAGCATGAAATGGATGACAGAAGGAGGGTGACAAACCGAGATCATTAGCAAAGCATGAACATAAGGGTTGTTCAAAGCAACTGTTTGTTCCAGATTGCAGGGCTTCACTGATTAAATTGTTAGGTTACCTAAAAGACATTGCACACTAAATTTGGCTCAATTCCAATTGCTTGATGTCAAGGTGCAGGAGTTTGAATGTTTCGACTTTATTATGAAAACTAAATGAACAATTTTTAAAACATTACTGTCAAACCCATGAAATTATTAAATTGCCCAAAAGAATGATGCTTGACAATTTTTGTCACTCCCAACCGGAAGAAGCAAAGTTATTGTGATTGGAAATTTTGGCTTTGCAAAAATAGGATTGGCGGTGGGTAATCCAAAAATTATTCGCGTAAAACTTTTGCGATTGCGTCAAATTCGTTTTGCATCGTTCTTGTATACAACTCAACAATTTCATCGGGTTAATAATAAAATTTTGCAGATTTTTCTATAATTCAAAATTTTTGAACTCCTGTGTATTCACATTTTCCAGTTGGAATCGAAATAAATACAGTGTGCAGAGTTTTTTAGGCAATCTAACAATTTAATCATTCAATCCCCAGAATCCAGGAAAAAAAACTTATTTTTGAACAGCCTTAATGAACATTCAAGCAATGGTCATCATACAATCACGGATTGATTCAACATTCAATCGAATAATATATCAGTATTGCAATAAACCTGTATATTCTCAGACACTCGTCTGGGGTGATCGGCAGCAACAAGTCGAAATTTGATAAGAACAATCGTATTACCAAATATGACATGATGACATCACCGGCATGAAATTTCGAATAATGGGGACAAATAGATGTCGTAAGCTTGACTTAGTATTTATATATTATACACAAACTCCTTTTGTTGGCACACACTAGATTGGCGTATTTTGATAAAAGTCGACTCCAAGGCAGGTCTATGAAGACTATCAAACCTAAACCTAGTTTGTGCCAAAAACAACAATTACCTCCAATCCAAGAGTTCTCTTCTAGTACAGTATTAAATAAACACTCTCTGGTACATCAATCAACAATGGCGATGAGTAGACATAAGACAAATAAAACATATTATTAGGTCCACTATCATCACCCGGGTACTCTAATTTGCCCAGACTACATAATGCATGGTAAGGTAAGGCATAAAGGTAAAACGCAGTTACACGAGAGACACTTCTCTATTACTGTGTCTGTGTGAGGAGGCTTTTTTTCTCTCATGTTTCGGGCACCGTACAGACAGTTCCGTCCCTCGTAACTTACAGCAAGTTTTACAGTATGAAAAGACACAAGAATCGCCTCGCGGATTAGAGCATTTCAGGCACATTTGAAAAACCGTTTTGGTCCTCGCATTTTCTCGGGCTAATATCTTTTCGATTTGTTCTTTTGTTGCCGTTTTTACATTGAGCAATTCGCCGTGCTTTTTCGACAATTTTTTCAATTTATTGTTGGATAGTTTAAGAGAATTTTCGTCACCTAATAACATATCAGACGGACGTTTTTGTCCTTTTGTTTCTTTCTCACGAATAGGTGGCCTGACGTACGGTTGGCAAATCCAGTGAGGCATAGGCAATGTCTCGTCGACAAATTGAGAGTCACTTTGGCATTCCGTGGAACAAATTTTTTGCAATTGCAGGACCGCATCTTTTATATCGAGGAAAGTCTTGCTATTTCCGAGAAGTTCTCGAATTCGAGTGTGTTTTTGTAGGCTGTGAACGCAAATCTTGAAAATATGTCCCCTGATAGCTGACATAGCACACGGTGGATACTTTTCCACGAAATCCAGATATTCCAACGAAATTTCACAAACGTCGGGGGACTTATCAACAAAAATCATTGGATTATGTAAGTTTCCTTCAGCAGTCATGACGCCGTCAACACCGGTTTCTTTCAAACAGCGATCTACATCATTGTAGTATTGTATGTTGCCATTTGCAAACACAGGAATAGTTAGCTCATTTTTGATAGCTTTGATATAATCCCAGTTAGCCAGGCCTGTCATCGGCCCTTTCTGCTCTCTGGTGCGCCCGTGAACCGTTAAAATCTGGCAACCTGCATCTTGCAGCAATTTTGCGTATCGCACTGTCTTTTCCAAACTTTCAAAGACTCGAATTTTACAAGTTATTGGCACAGATAATTTCTCATGACACAGGCTTACCATTTTTTTAATCAAGTCCCAATCTTCTTGCAGAAATGCTCCGTAATGTCCGCGTTTCGCGATGGCCTGCGGACATCCCAAGTTAAGATCGACGGCGTCGCAATAGTCTTGAGCTATCAAGCTTGCCTTCAGTAGAGTTTCCGCGTTGTTGGCGCAAAATTGAACGATCAAAGGACGGTCCGCGGGACACGAAGCGAGGGCGTCTTTTCTGTATTTCTCGTCGTTGAGAAAAACGGACGCGTGGTACATTGGAGTGTAGCACAGCTGGGCGCCGTATTTTCGAGACAGCATCCTCCACGCGAGCTCGCTTTGATCTACCATGGGCGCGACCATTAGTTTAGGACTTCCCAACGACTCCTGCCAAAATTGGAAACCTCCCAGCTTTTTTCTCGGCTCCATTTCGCCTGACAACTAGGTATAAAACAGAACGCAACACAGCGTTAACCGCTATATCCTGCCACGACCGCAAACTGTCAGTTCAGTATAATATAATATAGAGCCGCATTTAGTGTGACTTTATGGCTTCTGGCGTAAGATATTATTTTTGGACCATTGATATCACGTCCAACAGTTACGGCGGTCACGGTTTGATGAAGTATCAGCAGGATTGCTCTTACCAATGAAGCAATGATATATATATATCATTGCTC
>ATSW01006770.1:0-21331 GCA_000444245.1 Botryllus schlosseri
CGTACCGCAATATCCTAACTGAAGAAAGACTTCTTGGGCATTGCATCATTCTTATATTAAGAAGCGCATGGTGAAAAATTGTGATGTAGACAGCATTGTCAGAATGAAGCAACACGGTGTGTCACCAGCAGTGTACGCATAACTTTAGTGTTGTCAGCCAACAACTGCTGCTGTTAAACTTTCTTTCTACATTATTGGCATGCTTCTTAGTAAGGACATGCACTTTCTACCCGAGAATGTAGGAAAGTATCTTTCGTCGTACTACAACAAATTTTAATTATTTCTACCATAATACGTATTGTAACTACTGGAATTCTTCATAGGCCCGGATTTCGTTAAAATGTTAGTTTTTTTCATGTAACAATTTGCCTGTTTCTAAGCCAAAAACGTTTTTTCAGGCCAAACTACTTTGTTAGGACAGCTAGTTCCAACCAGAAATGAAGATAAGTGGTGTAATTTGAACATTATGTGGGAAAACACGTAATTTGCAAAATGTGGTCAAAAGTCAGTTTGTTTAGGTTAAAAATAGTCAAAATTTTAAGTTTTTATGTCAAAAAAATCGCTCTACTCATCAGGTACTTGATTTTGCATAGCCTCGCTTGTGACTGAATAAATCAAGGGTCTATCTCTCAAGTTTAATCCAAAAGTGTTACCGAAATTTATCTAATTCTGCATGACGGTGTGAAATGAATTGTGGAAATTCGCTTTTAATAATCAATAACATTCTCTGATCTTCGACTTGGGGCCAAACTCCGCGATTTTCCGTTGACAGCAAGACAGTTGCAAGTCCCGGCGCCGGGGGTTCAGCATAAGCGGAGCGTTTCCACCCCGGTCGAGGCCCAGCGTTTTTCTCCCGTTGTCCTGGTGTCGCAGTTTTCTGTTCCTGTGACGAGGGCCAGGCGGGGCCATAAAAGGGTGTCGTCCTACGGAAACGAACTGGGAGTCCCGACAGACCCGTTCCATGTCTTTGGTATAACGTGTGCGAGTGGCGTAGATTTTTGTGTAGATGTAGAGTAGTGAGTAGATGTCACGTATCAAACTTTTTCTCTGTATGAAGACAAAAGCCTGGCCAATTATCAGATTCAGGGTCTGTGCTAGAAAAAGGTCAAGAGCCTTTTTCAATCATTGTTTTCGGAATATCGAAATATACAAATTCCTGATGTTGCAGGATATTCACGAGCTTTATTTCTAAACGTGTGCCAAAGCGCCATGTATGTAAGATGTGGTGTCAAACTAAAGTTGAAAGTCAAGTCCAATCAGTTTTGAGTTCAATATACTCATTTTTCTCACTCTAAACATGTTTATTCAAACAGATTGAGCACGGTTTCCGGGCTTGTTTTTAGATTATTGGCCTGATATAAGAGATTTGAGTAAGCGAATATGTCGAGTCCTATGACTTGGTCGAGTCTCGAGTACAAGTTGAGTCAATACGCAAATCGACCTGGGTCGAGAAGATAAGAAAATAACTGGTCTCAAGTCGAGTCAGCGCAAAAATTAGGACTCGAGTCGAGTCGTGCCTCGTGTCATTGCAACCCTGGTTTCGGCAGCAGCTGTTTTGAAACAGGAAGCCACCGCATTCGAACCGCAGCTAAACAATTTTCAGGAATTGCGCCTTTCGGAGTGGCAAATTCAGAGACATGTAGAAATTATGCAAGGGGAAGTAGGAAATAGGAGGGTTGTAATGACTCGAGTCACGATTTTCGGATGACTCTAGTCATTTTCTCAAAAGACGGAAATGACTCGACCCGAGTAAATTTGTGTATTGACTCGACTTGGACTCGAGTCATTGCGCATGAGACTCCGACGGCCATGACCGACATTTCATTGTAATTTCGAAGAATAGTATAGAAACGACACTGTTAGGATTTCGTCTATTGGTACTGGTACTTGAAAATGCGGCCAGAAACTGCTAAATATGAGAAATATTAGTATATTATAAATGCGAACCATTAGATATCACCGAACGGAGTTATAAAAGTGGGTTTAACAAGACTTTAGCTAGAAACTAGGCAGTCACCACAATGACTCGGACTCAACCCTCTGCTCGATGACTTGGACTCGGACTTGACTCGGTGGTACATTGAAAATGACTCGACTTGACTCGAGTCAAAACTATAAAAGTGAGATTGACTTGTGATTTGGTTACAAACCTGGAAAATGGTATATTCGAGTTATTTCCAAAAAGTGGATTTGGTAGAGGCACACAGCACACTAGCCTACTGTGTATTCCCAAATCCGGCAATATGGTGGCCTTGCGAATGCATGTTTATAGAATTGATCCGTGACCACCGACCAAGCACTGTTTGCTCTTGTGTAGAGTATCGCTTGTTACTTGTTGGCTGGTAGATTGTAGATTTATGCGGCACGGTGTGTCTGTGTTCTGAAATTGATATTTACGTTAGACTCGGGTCAATGCGTATGAGAGCATCTCATGCTGAATGATGTTAATAATAATAGGACGATCTTGAAGCTGTGAGGCATTGTGTGTCTTCTCGGTTACCCTTAAATATTCTCTCTCTCTCTCTCTCTACTATTTTTTAACATGTATTGTTTAAAATTCAACCGTAATGTTGAGAGACATTTAGTATTTCTTCAGTATCACTCGACGGCAATAACAGTTACAGTCGAATGTCCTTTTCAGAGTACTCTGGTAAGTTTTGCCTCCTTGCACTCTTTTCTTGAGTGATTATGTGTGTAGACTACTTCTACTTGATTTTTTTTTATAAAAAACTATGTGCTTTGTGTTTTGTGAAGTCGAAAGTAGTTTGGGAGATATTAGCAGGGTTGTAACCAAGTGACAAGGTTCCGAGACGCAAGTCAATTTCACTTTTATAGTTTTGATTCGCGTCAAGTCATTTTCAATTCACCACCGAGTCAAGTCCGAGTCCCGGTCAGCTAGTAGAGGGTCGAGTCCGAGTCATGGTGTTTTGAATTGAGTCCAATTGAATCAATACCAAGATTGACTCGAGCCGAGTCATTTTACGCATTTGATAAAATGACTCGAGTCAAGTCGAGTCACCAAAAGATCGCGACTTGCGTCGAGTCATGACTAGAGTCAGTACAACCCCAGATCTTGATCTGACTGAATATGTTTTAGTTGCGAATACATCTTGCAATTATGAAATAAGCCGCCTCTGATGAACCGTCTAAACCTAAAGTGTGCGACCCCTCGATTCAAGCGACTTTTTGATACGGCTGACTCAAATAGCCTACTTTTAAGACTCCAATCTTCTACTTGTAATTGAATGAAGAGTTACGGGCACGGCGTTCTACTTCTGCTGAATATTTTGACCGCCTCTGGTCATATGATTCGCGCCTCTTGGATTTATGTCGCGCTATGCGATAGTTCTGAATTTGACATCAGTACGGGCTTTGTCGCTTGCAGCTTTGGGCTCGAAGACTTGCCATAAAAGGCGGTCGTCTTCCGAACTGATTGCGGAAATCGAAAAGTCTCCGATCGACAGAAGGTCCCCCGTTACGTCAAGGTCTGCGTCGCCGGCACGGTACGTTACTTTCGTCAGTGTTTTGACCAGAGTCCGACTGATGTTAAATTTTTAAGCTGATACCGATAACTTGCACCGATATCCGCGATATGGCCAGCTGATATTCAAATGATACGACATCTAGCTTCAGGCTCATTTCCAAAACTTCACAGCATATATCTGAACAGCTATACAGCCTTCACTATGCTGGGAAAGTATAAAGTAGAAAGGCTGCAATCCGTAATCTATATGAAATATTAATCAATATTCCCAGTCAAAAGTTGTAGATTATAGTTCTATTTCTCCCTAAGTAGGTAGTACCGTAGTACTACTATATTGTGCAGAGTGCAGTCATGAAAATTGCTGAAATTTGTAATAATACATTGAGCTTGAGCCATCTGTTCACCTCGACCACACTACAGTGTGTAACCTAACATATTTTCTGATTTCGCATGGTATAAATCAATAGAAAAGTGCATTCGATAGGTTCATTAAGCTTTGGTTCTCACATTGTGAGATTAATTATTATTATTTTTAATTATTCATAAAATCATGTTGTGCAGTTTCAATGTTATTCGAATTTTCAAGCCTGTGTCATTATATTTGGTGATACGATTGTTGATATACAGTATTATTTTGAATTCTCTACTGGTTGCTGACGACTACCCCTGACAAATGTCAGCCGAAAATATTCGCGTTCATTTCAATATCGGTATATTATTCAAAATACAGACCACGCGGTCACTCGTCAACGTTGCCCCGGTCCAGCACTTCGTCTCCTATCGTGGTCTACACTCCAGAACATCGCGTGACGATCTCCGACGTGCCGCCTCCGTCGGCGCCGATGCCGGTCCCGTTTACGCAGTCCAGGGACTCGCCCCTGCTCATTCACGAAGCGCCAGGTTACGACGATTATGATTATGCCAACGATTTGGCTTTGCCAAGTAAGAGCATGGTTGTGTTTTTTAATTCTGTTTCGTCAATTTATTTTTGATGATGTTTGGTCATAATTACGGGGTCGGTCAATAAAGAAGTACTACTTCCACTTTTTCAACATGTGGTGGCTGAATTCATTGTTTAGGTAGTTATTGCGTTGCCTTATATTGTGTACACGTAGTGGTATGTATTCATCTACATGCCGTTTAGTTGTATATGAATGTACATGTATTGAACATTTTCGAAAATTGCAGCAATTCGTAGTGTCATTAGTCTTTGAGAGCAGTCATTTTATCTGTAGAAGTCGATGACGTTCTCTGCGTTAAATTACATCCTAAAATTCGCAAGGATAAGCTTCTTGCGTAAATTATAGAATCACGAGTAGGCCTGCGAGGCTGAGACCTTTGTAGTATCAGCGTCATTAAACTTGATCTACACAAGCGTATGTTGAACTGATGATGTACCGCTCGTTGAAGCAAAGGTGATGCATGTCGTGGAATGTAATTTTTGTGCGTTCTTCATGATTTTGATTTTTTTCTGCATGTCCTTCTTCTGTGAACTGAATGATATTTATGCCGAGAAAAATTGCAACAATCCAAATGCAAACAACGAACATAACCTTGCAAATGTCCCAGAACTGGTCATGACATATATTCTTAACAACACAAATTGACTTATGGTACTTACGCTCATCGTTATATATATGGATAAAACAACACACAATAACTTAATACGATTACATATGAATTGATAATTGAATTACATCATTCCACGCAATGATGTACACACATCATTCGACTACAACTAGCTCAAGAGATCATTTTATTTTCGACATTCATATATAATATGTGTTGCATTCTGCATGAATGATTACCCGATCTGTTACTTACAAATTTTCGACACAACATTCGTGATTGATATACTATTGAATATTACATTCACATTGAAATGAACCCGAATGTTTTCGGCTGACACTCGTCAGGAGTCTTCGTAAAGAACATCATATATCAACAATCGTATCACCAAATTTGACATCGCCGGCTCCTCGAGTGATATAGAATGGCTCGCTTTTCGAAATATAGTAATATTCTTCAGTCTTAACAGTTTCTGGCTCTATTTTCCAAGTACCAGTGCTGATAGACGAAATACCAATAATGTGGTGATTTTTCTAATCTTCGAAGTTATAATGAAATATCTGTCTTGGCCGTCCTAGTCTCGGGTCAATACAAAAATTGATCAGCATGCTGCTGTGGTGATGTATTTGTGTTTCTCTGTGCAGAGGCGATCAGTCGATCACGGTTGGCTCTTTTGCGACCAGATTTCTGATTTCATCGTGTGAAACGTTCTTCTGATTTTGTAATTTTGTTAAATTCTTGATTAAAGACCGATTATTTTTAAAGCACGGCCGACATATCAACATTAATGTCTGCCTTCGTAGAAATATCAGTATTATCTGATTTGTGAGAACTGTGAGGGTTCACTTATTGGTTAAATGTCATGAAAGTTGTGTTTCTTCAACTACTGTAACATATATTGTAGGACTTTGTGGATGGAAATGTAAATGATTGAAGTCCTGGTTGAATTTTTCGAATTACTGTGACTAAAAGTTCTACTAGAAATACATCGCAGCAGAAATCTGATATATCGTAATTTGGATCGGTTGAGCAGCTCTAATTATGACGACACACCATTCACGTATATAGTTGAGACACGTTTTGAAAACGTGTGTTCCCTTCTGCAGGGGAACCGGAGAAAAGCGTGTCGATGGCTTACCTCGCTCTCGACTTGCAATTTCAACCTCTTCCGCCGATGACGTCCAGCCCGGAGTCGATGGAAATTTACAAGCAGCACTGCAAGCTGGCCGAGGAATACCTTAAAGTTCAGGTCTGTTGCACACTTGAATAATGGGATAATTCTAGTGCCGTAATTCAACTAATTAGAGCGAAATGCCATTAATCTTATTCGAATCTAATTTGTGAAATGCTTCTATTTTTCCTGTAAATGGTACAGAAAAAGTGTCTTGTGTGAAACGAGCCAAGTTTGGTGTACAGATATTTACCATTTTCCAAATTCTTTTGCGATCTGCATTTCGTTTGTATCGTAGATGTTTGCATTGTCATTTGACAGTTTACATCTTGTAGACTACTTCATAGGACTACCGTTGTAGACGGCCCATTGTCTGCTCATTGTGAATCGTGTAAACGGTCAAATAGAACAAATAGGTCGACATGGTGTTACGCTCAAAGTTTTTTCAGGCCAAAAGGCCAAACTACTGCGTAAGGACAGACAGTTACAACCAGAAATGAAGACAAGTAATGCAATTCTAACGTTATGTGCGAAAACACCTAATTTACATACACGAGGGCAACATTTTGTCAAAATTCAGTTTTTCAAGATGAAAAAATGTCAAAAATTTCATTTTTTGGTCAGAATCTTCCATTTTTAGGTCAAAAAATTGCCCAAAAAGGTTGAAAACCTGTAATTTTATTTCTAACCTACCCTTCAGAAGCTGAAAATTCTCTGGTTGTCCCGCTCATCTTTGTTTTATCTCTGATCACGATATTTTTTTGTCAGACCGAAATCACCCTTCTCAACCAGCGAAAGGACGACCTGAACGCCATCCTTGAAAAGAAGGAGAAAGACAAAATGGAGGGCAGCCGTCTCGTGGAAGATTACCAAGAACTTTTGAAACAGAACCGTACTCTGACGCAGCTGCGTGCCAAAATGAAGAAGGAGGTCGAAAAGGCCAGGACCAAGCAGCAGAGAAAAATGTGATACGGAAGACCCATTCATGACGTTACAACGTAGCTGCACCCCACATGGGAAATCGTCATCCCGACCACAGATGACCATAAATTTATATTTTAAAACAGGATTGGATGATATTGCCTGCGGTGCTCGTGGGTGAATTTACTAGTGGCAGGTCGCAGCATCAATAATAGGGGTTCTCAATGTCAAAGGGGCCAATGGTTGCCGTAACGACTTGCTGACACAGGGAAATACCAACTTATGAGCCTCTGATCTCTTACTATTCTCCATCACACGCGAATAGTTTGTCGTAACCAAGTCACGACGTTCCGAGTCACAAGTCCTTCTCTGAATTGTTGTTTGACCCGAGTCAACTCGAGTCATTTTCATTTTGTCACCGAGTCAGTCCAAGTAATTCTAAGAATTGTCAACGGGTCATGTTTTACGAATATATGTGATGTAATAGCGTATCTTCACCGCATACTAGCGTTTGAAAACGATGTGATAGTGAGGTTTGATGAGTAGTTTCGGGTTCCTCGGGCAATTTGAATATGAAAAAATACATGTGACACCTAAATATTGTCAAATACTTTAAAATTCGAACTTTCGTCGCAGGTCACGCAAAGCGGGCCGCGTGTTTGAGACCCCTGGTTTAGACAAAGACTCGGATATGAAATTTCGGGCAGAATTGTTCAAAATTCCAAGTTCGAGTCAAAATCTAAATTCTACTACGCCGAAATGTTGAAATGCATTTTCTCACTCAAATCCAAATCAATGGCCTTCTCTGGTGTCAACATGCCATTCGCAATACTCTTGTAACGCAAGGGTTCAAATTTATTTCGACATGCATCGATTCCGCACGATATTAACCAATAATTTCTGGGTGCTATCTTTTTTCCATTTTAGCGAATGATTTTTGTGATCTTTTAGAAAAATGATATGATGAATACACACTGCTCAGTGTTCAGTGTTCACTCCTCNCTCTCTCTCTCTCTCTCTTTTGTCTATCGTGGCAATGTAAATATTGCCTTTGGCTGCATCCTGCATTATAGAATTCTAAGAACATGTAGCTTTGTTAATCATGTGTTAATCTTGTCGTTTTACCACCAATTTTTATCTCTTAAGCCGAAATTTCCTTACCGTACGAATTCACTTAGTATGACTTTGCCTGATAATTGACATCTATAGATTTCCTACGTTGTCGGAATCTCAGATGAAATATCTCTATTCGGAACATGCTTGCAAATTTTCCCGGTCACATTTTGTATTCACGATTCCAACAGCACTTACGCGTGTGGTTTTATATATTTTAAGCAAGATCCAACCATCCTCGAGCTAAATTGCTTTTACTTCTGTGTGCTCGATGTGCTCGAATCTTTTGATTCGATTGTACAGTATAGTATCGTAACCTATAAATTTTGTATAAAATGAAATAATTTTATGCCGCCTTTCTCGTTTTTTGTTTGTTTTAAACTTGCCTTCCGTCTTTTTTAAACTAAAATTTGTGCGATCGCGCTCTGTAACTCGGCAAACAGCATCGCTTCGTTATTATCGACCACAATTCTTTGCTTTATTACTAACAATATGCAGTTTGAACATTGAATAAAGGTACCTTTTATTGTATACTGGTTGTTACGATTCTGAAAGTGTTACTCCAAAGCAGGGTTTTAATGACTCGATTCGAGTCGTGATTTTTTGGTCACTCGACGCAGGGTATATCACAAGAAATCAGTTACGGCGGAAAACATCACAAGGGCTGTCGGCGGTGCAAAGTTCCCTGTAGTCAATTTCACATGAGTATGTTTGTCGTCCAGATTGGCCTTGACGACTCTCTGTCGTAATGCGGCTTACTATGGAAACCGTGTGTTATGGTATCAGGGGTATACAAGCTTTGAGTTAACTTCAAAAGGGTGCACCATGGCGAAAGAGCGCTGAAGTATTCATAATAGCAGTCCGCTTAGATTTGTTGTCGCTATTTTTACGTTTTTGAAGTTCTAAATACGCATATAGTGCTATCATGCTGAATATTGGCGTGGTGAGTACTCGAGTAGACGCCGTTATGTGCATTTACAATCAATTTGCAAAGTTGTTTTCGCATCCCCAATAGACAATAGTTTTTCCTGCGCGCGAATAATGAAGGCTTGAAGCTGGCTAAGGCTGATGCCCATCGCCGTCATAATGACGCCGTGGTACGATTGTGACTGCGTGAACGCAGTGACGCAAACACTAAAGCGATTGAGGAATTTATTGATTTTGCCTGAAAATCTAAAACACCAAATAGGGAAAGTGATAAATGAAAGTCATTCGCACCCCACATAAGACACTGCTCAGCTCAGTCGGATAGTCTGGCAAAGTTACACAAACACACTGAAAGGAATTTTCGCATTTGGTCAAGCAAATGATACTGTAATATGTCCAGTCCATGTCCATTGTCCACTGTCCAGTCCATATTCAATTACCTTATTCATTTGCGTGCAGACGACTTACGCAAGCGCTCGCCTGCCTGTATGTGACAGCTTCCGCCGACCACTTGCGCGTTAAAACATTTATTTACACATTTAAAATCACTTGAGTTGTTGGACCCAGATGAAATATAGCAACCTCACACCACAATTTCACGAAGAGAAGATATCAAATACATCACACAATCTTGATAAGCATACGAACATGAACGAGGCTAGCATTTTTAAAAGGTTAAATTTACATGTTTAAGGGTTTTCCGCCGGGATGTGGAATTTCTACGCTTTCCTCAATATATCGGCTTTGCCGGAGAGGCAACGAAGGGCACCGCTATACGCACTGGAGGAGTATGCTTGCAATAAGTGCCAGTAGTTCCAACAAAATTTATCGGCTGAGGGGTATTTGGTCGACCCAACTCAAGCTTAGACTAATCGCATCTGCTTCATTTCCGTTGCTGTTGGATTGCGCATGGCGAAAGGTGGAGAAAGAAATAGTTGCCTCATCCAGCTCTCCAATGACGAATTCCATTACAGCACGGTTTGCTGAAACAATACTTCTGAAACTGAAATCAGAAGTCTTATTGCACAGTTTGTCGTCGGCACACATCGCATTGCAAATCTGCAAAGGTCCGACCGTGACGGTAACTTTAGGCGATATCATTGGCAATTAGCGGAATCGGTTTATGAGCGGTCAGAAATTAGATGGGAATTAAAATTAGGGCATAGAAATATTTCACAAACTATATTAGACTTATATTACCTGCATTTTCCTAATAGTATAATCAGACAACTACAATTTCTAGTTTTCCAAGTTGTCAGGACTTTGCTGACATGATGAAGTGACGATCCCACTAAACATTTAGAGAACCACCAAACGAGACTCAATGAAAACAAGTTCTGTCTTCGCATACCTGTAATATCATGTACAGTGTACTGTACACCCTGTCTCTGATACATAGCCGCATATTCGAACGATCTTACGCTCAAGTCCGCGACGCAGCGCCTAATACTAATCATGAGCACGCCATGCCGAGGTTTGGCCCCAAATCACCTCGACATAAACGACCACGACCATATGCCGGATATAGATCTCTATAACGCAAACAGCTTTGCAGGCTATCAAGTCGAGGGGTTCGTGATACGACGGGAATTATGACTCAGTACACGGGAAAATATTATATAAGATGGTCAGATTTTAACCATTTTAACGATAAGCTATGAGCAGATGCGGTCAAAGTATACTCTCTGACGATTGTAAGTATGAGCAATATGCCTAAATTACAAGTAGGTTACTGTTTTTAGGACATGCAGACAGTACTTGAAGTAGGATCTGAAAATTAGTCATGTAGCTTAAAAGTTGTCTAGATCTTGTAAAGTAGAAAGTAGGAAAGTTAGGAAGTTTGCGTCACTTTTAGTAGTGTCGTAAGAATTGTATGAAATAGCCTCTCCGCTCCTGTATCACCGTGACTGATGAATTTTCAGAAATTGCACCTAGCATTAGTCCCGAAGATGCATCTTGCATTTTAGTAAGTATCCAGCCCCGATTCCACACCTTCTCTTTTTAAGTCCAGACGAACAAGTTCTGACATGTCTAGTAAATTGTCACTGTCAGTTCGACTGTTAATTGAGTAGGCCTACTTGATCACCCCTGCTGGATGCATGAATTTCAACTGCACATCTACCTACACATCTAAGGAAAGGACGTAGTTTATTTTTGTCCTCGATGTTTTTGCGGCATATACACCGACTCATGATATAGGCCTACATACACACGATCTGCGCATATGCATACCTTGAGTGCATGATGTGCATATGCCGCCGGAGAAGGAAGGTGCAGATATAGCCTTGTAGGGATTTACAAGTCTTGCAGCATCCCTCCATGCTATCCCAGTAATGCATGAGCGCCAAAGCAGGGAAGTCATAAATACCAGTGTTACTAATCAGGTCTTTGGTCTGACCCGGCCAGGAATCGAACCCACGACCTACCGATCAAGAAGCCGGACGCTTCACCATTACGCTATCTTGATCGGCTTCTAACGACGAAGTAACACAATAAGGCAAACAACCCATACCACCAATCACACGATTTTACATCTTTATTGTAAAAAACAGTATCAAAAGCTTTTGATTTGTGTAATCCCTAGCCAAGGCTACGTCAGAAAATTGCGACAGCAATGCGAGTAAGCCTGCATATGATGTTAAGGGTACAACTAGCAGCGAATGAACGTAGAAAAGTTTGTCAGCCCGAATAAATAACATATATAAAAGAACAAAGAAATCGGCAAGGCTAACTTCAAAAGGAGTCAACAAAATTCCAGAGCGATGCACAGTAGTAGGAGGCAGTTCGTGCCCTTTACTCTATAATCAACAAAACTAGTTCACCGACATATTCTGGTCTTGCGCTTTAAAAATGTATGCTTTTGGCACTATTTATACGAAAAACGAAGATATCCATATTTTCATGAAAAAAGAGGATTAACTTAGTAATTCATTGGCAGACATACGAATGCTCTCAACTCAACTAAAACGCATGAAAATATTTTTGCCAATTCCAGGTGATTACCGCAATGACTAATATAAGAGGCAGAACTGGCATTATATTATTTGCGGTACGGTAGCGTAAACGTTCGACTTTTTTCATACTGTCATAACAAGTGATGCATGACTCGAAGACTCCATTTACTCAAGCACTCGATTTTTACCAGCCTTAATCATGATATTGTCGACGAGAAAACCGAAAAAATTCAAACCTAAACACACAGATATTTACCGGACACTTACCTTGTGATCAACCCAATCTAAATAACTATGAACATGTAGTCACAAGAATCACAAGTCATGAGCAAGTTATTACCTAGTTCACTGACTACACCAAATATCGGTCTGCCGTTACATTTTTCAGCATGACTAGTCACGCCGACTTTAAGTTGCAAAGCCACGTGTTGAAGCGTTATGCTATCTTGACCAACATCAATGCTGATTCCACATTTACAAGTTATTGTGGTTGCAAACATTTCAAGATAATTACATGAGCAAATGGGGCACAGGACTCTTTGATCCAATCGACTTTCGTGGTCCGTTATCGCCGATGCTATTTCACCGTTTTCATAATCTTTAAGGCGGTCGTGTTGAAGAAGTATTTCCCGTTCTTGTATCATCAATTCCATCTTGATTTCCTCCATCACTTTGATGATATCGTCAAAATTCGCGTCGTTATCAATTTGCGGATCTAATTCCGACCGTAAAATCTCATCCATCGCGCTATCATCGAGGACATACTTCGGTTCATTAGCGATATTACACTGTTCGCGGAAACGTTGTAGAAATTGAGCCTTGTTTCTTTTCAAACGATCGTGACATCGACGCCTGTAAGACTGCTTCCAACCTGGAGAGGCGCATTTGTGTAGCTTTTGATGAGCGGATATGGACTGGTTCATAGCGAAAAAATACCACACAGCAGATGGCAAGGAGATTAGTATAGGTTATTAATATGATGATTATGATATGTAATTATCTGATGAACAATATTATGAATTTTTAATCGTGTTATGTCAGAAAACCTGCTTCACAGGTAAACAAGTATGTACTGTACAAACTTTCTCTGTTTGAACATGCGATAGTGATTTGTAGCAAACCATCAGACTTACATACAAACTCACAATCTATAGCTAATTGACGCTCAATTAACTACTGAGTGTTTGAGTATAGTTAGAGTCCCCTAAGAAATCTCAGTTCATTTTTTGAAATAAATCCTGCGTGATGAGAGCTTTTTTGAATAGAATAATCAAGTAATTATACAGAAAATTCTGCGTGACGTTGCCACCAATTCCACTCTGGGTTAGAGTTAGTATGTATTTTGAAAAATTACTAATTCTAGTATGATTTAGAAAAATGAGTAGTTTCTACAAGTCTGCAAGCCATTTGAATGGGAATGGGAAACTTTTAAAAAGCATCATTTTCGCCTGCAAGCTAGATAAGAAATTTAAACTCGGAAAGCTTGCATTTGGTCAATGCACCACTACAGCTTTCCCAGAGCGGAATTGACGGCAACTTCACCCGCGGCAATAACTTATTGATGAAAAAAAAATTTTCAGTGTCGTACCTTCCTAAATATACATATACATGTTACGACAAAAATTGATTCGCCAATAAACCATAGTTTAATCAAATATGCAGAACCATTACCTCAGTGAAAGCAGAAAGGCTATGATGGAGATATAGTGTTCATAGTTCGCGAAAATGTTGATGGATAAATAAGAAATAAGTGAAGTGCTTCTTGGACGGTTGGACATTGGACGTACAGAACTTCAATATACAACTTAATAATATATTTATGTTTATATAAGCCTGACTGTTGTCGGCTGATACTCTTCAGGTGTAATCAAGAGCAACTAGTAAAGAATTGGAAAGTACATTGCATACAAGGACTGACCGCCGACAATATCCTCGTCCTCGTATTTCTCTTCTGCCCATTGTTGATTTTTTGATTGATTTGTGACTGTGACCGAATGTTATCGATGACACGGTTCATTAATTCGAAAACGCATTCGGGAATTTCACTTGACAGGATACAAAATACATACTACATAAATATTTTAAATGGCATTGTATACAATATCAAATTAGTATTATTTCTACCACTAATTAAGATTCCGATTCGCCTCGTCTTATTGCTGTATGCGGTATGCCTCTATGGATAGCCTCCATAGATAGCCTCTATAGATAGCCTCTATAGATAGTGCATGCTGATGTACACGAGTAGGAGTATATCTATATAGTAATATACCAGCTTAGCCATCTAGTACCACTATAAGTTGTTGTTAATCATCATTAGCACAGCAAAAGTTTAGCTTGTCCTAAAAGCATAGCAATTTACAGCGTATGCTAAAAGGCTATGCTAAAAGTATCCCGCCAGCTCCTCGCGATGTTTCCGCTAGGCGGCCGAAAAAGAACAGCTTACTAAATCTGCCGCTAATTTTAGTATTTTCCGTCGTTTCCGTCGTTTTACGAGACATAAACTAACCTATAGACCTACCGTAGGTTAATTAACTATAGTTTTAGGGGGCGTTTCGACTTTTTAACGAGTGATATAAGTTACAGTTACTGGTATGTAATTGACACACTTCTTCTTACCGTTCAATTTACCATTACAACAGTTGACACCAGCAATCAAATCAAATCAGTGTGTGAATGCATGCAATAGTCAGAAGTAAAATCGTCGTTAAAACTGAAATAGACTTCTTCGTATCAATCCGCTGTGGGAGAACCAAAGTTTAATCATGAAGTACAAGTTCGATGTCGGCGAAAAGGTTCTGTGCTTCGAACCTGACGAAACAAAAGCGCGAGTGCTATACAACGCAAAAGTTATGGACGTTGACATGCTCAAAGACTCCAAAGGCAGGAAGAAAGTCGAATACAAAATCCACTTTCAAGGCTGGAATCACGCATGGGATCGGTGGGCCGATGAGACATTTGTGCTGAAAGATGACGAACAAAACAGACAATTACAAAGAAAACTAGCTCACAAAGCGATTAAAAGATTGAGACTGCAAAAAGGTAGAAAGCGTCACCACCTTCCCGGTATCGCATGTAAGCACGAAGATGGGGAAATGATGGCTGATGTATCGTACAGCTCTGAGGATAGCGTCGAATCTTTCGTCAGTTCAAGCACAAATCCAGAAAAGAAGGCCGAAAATGAAGATTACCAAGTCCCTACGAAAAAAATCGCGCTGGGCAGCGCAGTAAAACCTCCAATTTTGCAGCACAATTTAGAAGACGAAATATCCGTTACTAGCGAGGAGTTACCGTCCCGCCGTCAAGTTACTCTCGATATACCGCCTTCGTTACGTGCGAGACTCGAGGACGATTTCACGATGATAAAAAAACGTGACATGCTCATCAATCTACCCGTATGCCCGAATATCGTTCAAATTCTGGACAATTACGTCAAAAAATTTGCACAACAGTACGTCATATTGGTTGATAAACAAAAGTTTTGCGTGCAATCTGCCACGCAAAGCGATTCCGAATTTACACTGCCTCCAGAAAAGCGGTTAAATTTATCTCAAGAAGTGTGCTGTGACGTTAAACTACTTTTTGATTTCGCGTTACCATTAACTCTATTATACGCACCCGAACGGGCACAATTTAAGCACATGATGCAAAATACAACTTTTCGCAAAGAAATCATTCACAAATACTACATTGCTGATACCAAATATATTGATCAGCTTCCTCATAAAAGCGCTACGCCAGATGAAAGTGTCTCAACCCCAAAGCCTGATACCAAACGATCGCACTCAGAAAACCAACATACAACACCAAAACCTTACGTCAAAAAGAAAAACGCAGAAGCCCAGCTTATAGAAGAAACCCATAAATATCTAATTCCAAACCAGCCTAATTTGGACCAAACCGGGTTGTCTCAAGACGCGCAAGGCCGAAGGCGCTCCAGTAGGCTGTCTCACCATGAGACTATCCCCGCTAAAAGTAGCGACGCACTAATGCCAAAGAGTTTGACTAAAGAATTACCGAAAATGTCCGATACTACTCCGGGATTATACGAGGTCTCTTTGAAACCGCACGTTTTCCTGAGAGCTCCTACAAGGAAGAGTAATCAAGAGTCACAATCGAGCGGTACGCAGACATTTTACAAAGCTACACCTTCCATGGACAGGGAAACATACATTACAAGTTGTGGCAGTGATGTAAAAATGATCATCGAACTGAAAAAAATCTGGGACTGGTCAATTTTACCGGATTCTTACGAACCGGATGATGGCGTGTTTATTCCGCCTTCATTAATTTACGGTATACACCATTTGTTGAGATTTTTTGTGAAACTGCCTGATATTATGGTAAAAATGGAGATACCCGAGTATAAGGTTCGGGTTATCATGAAACATTTGCAAGGGTTGTTGAAATTTTTGAGCGAATATGAAAGAGAACTTTTTGAAATCGATTGTTATGTGCCTTCTAATACGCTGACGTTTGACTGATGATATCTTGTGCTCAAATTAATGCTGCTACTGGAATCATCATGCCCAGCAATAATCATTTGCGCCCATGGTATCGGTGTGTTTTTTAGCCGGGTCCAAAATTTGTTTGACGCCTTCGCAACATTCTAAGCTTCTCTGATTGGATTATTTTTTTAAACGTTCTGCACATCACATCTATCACTGCTTCAGCGTATATTTGATTTCAATTACGATGTTAAACATATTCGATACTTCTTGCTTGGGCTTGGGTTAGTGTTGGCGAATCTATCTTCGATATCAATCATGTATCTTGTTTCTAGTGTTTTACAGAACCGAATAATAGCTATGGACAGCAAAGAAGGAATTGTATCAAAAGTCAAAGATGACGATTACTATAAACGAAAATATAAACTATTACGTAAAACCGTGATAGAAATAGTCCACCAAAACGCGGCTCTAAGCAGCGAAATCGGTCGTACCGAAGACAAAGTAAACACGATCAAACTAGAACGGAAATATCTCATGAAGAAACTGATGCAATACGAAAAACCGAAGATATCAAGTCTGAAATCTTCTAAATCGAAAGACAATCCAAAGTCAAAATCTAAACTCCCAAAGTCAAAGAAAGGTCAAAACTCAAAAGGCGAGAGCAACACCGACAATGCGCCTGTGGTTATAAAAGTCAAACCTATCAACGTAGACCAAAGCGGACGTCCTATTTTCCCCATTGAGCTCGGGTCATTATCGATATACAGCATCGGAGAAATCATTCACGACCGCCCGCAGTATCATAACAACCAATTCATATTCCCGGTTGGATATTGCTCGACGCGACTTTGTGGCAGTTCGCAACATCAACAGTGCCTGTACACTTGTAAGATACTCGAAGACGGACGCAGTCCAAGGTTTGAAATATCGCCCGAAGACGCGCCGGAGACTATTTTTCAAAGCCACGACATCGCGGACGCGTACTCACGATTTCAGAACGATCTGGGATCTAAACTGCACGATTTAAGCGACATGGACGCCCACGATTTTTTCGGGCTGTCGCAACCTACGGTGCAGAATCTAATTCAAAGCTTGCCGGGTGCGTTTCGCTGCGCTGGTTACATATGGAAAAAGATAGAAGTCGTGCTGCCTGGAAATAGCGGGGTCAAGTCGAGAGTCAAAAGCAGAGTGCGGCAATCTGATATTAACATTGAGGCTTTAGAGAAATGGGCTCGGGACACATAATCTATGGTTTTTTATTAGTTTTACCGCAATAACTAGTGTGATGAGTTTTCATAATTCAATTCTTCGTCCAACAAACTGTGGCAGTACTTTTGTGGATATTTCAGTCTACTTCTATTTATAGAGGGTTTATGAAGCAAAACCAGCCCCTTTTTTACACTTCGGATTTTGTAAAGTAGGAAGCAGTTTCACGGAAGGTTTACATCACTTTTGCGAGTGGGATTATCATAACCAACCACAAGTAACCCCTGTAACACAGTGACTGAAGATCTTTCCGAAAATTGCACCTATTTGCAGTGTCACAAGTCGTTTTGCTTCAGGGGTATTATTAGCCTACTTTACGTTTCAAAAGCCTACCGTCAATTGGCTGCCAAAAGCCTGCGAATTCTCTAACAAAACAACTTTTTACAACCACTTGAGGACTCGTCAGATCTTTCATTTGTAATTTATGTAGTTTTTCATATCTTGGAAACTTGCAATTGAGTGAATATTTACTTAACGGCAGGGGGTGGTAATCGAGTCACAAATCAATCGTACTTTTACAGTTTTGGCTTGTGTCAAGTAATTTTCAATTCACAACCGTTCGAGTAAGGGGGCAGAGGGTCAAGTTTGAGTCATAATGTTAGGAGTTCAAGTCGCGGTCATAAAACGCTCATTTTCCCCACTTTTAACAATATGATTCAAACAGATAAAAGACAGTTTCTGGGCATATTTTTCAAGTATCAGTACACAGAACCGTCAGACAAGATTTGAATCAAGTCATATAGAAACGTCTCGAGTCATGCGCAAGCGCAATCATTCGAGTTCTTACAAACTCTGCTTTACAACATTACTTCTACTATCGCAACACAGGTCTCGATACTATTTGGCCACAACAAAGTAGCCAAGGTTCTGTGTGCACAGTGTACAACTATTCATCTTTCCCAAGTACAGTTAATTTGCTGCGAATGGCGCGCTTGGTTACCTATCACTTAGTCATCTGTCACAGTGCATCTCATCAACCTTGACATAGCAAAAAGCAACCATTGCGCTCTTGCATAAAATGGCATATCTGCGTATTTGCCCTCTTACAGTGACAGACATCAGCACAAGGGTTGTGCGTTCGTCCCATTTGTAAAACGTGCGAAGGTATTTCTACGCTGGTACAATAAGCAAAGCCAGCGACAAAAGGCTACGGACAAGAGTGTGTATAATACTGCATCGTATAAATTGGGCGTAGCCACCAGTGAGAAGTATAAGAGTGGCAATAAGCACAGTAACTGCACCATAACACTAGAAGCTGCCGATGGCATGGACGGAATGGTTAAAGGTATTGTGAACTTCAGGTAAGCTGCAAGTGAATCTTCATCCGCGACGTTAGCTTATTTAGTACGTCAGTCAAAAGGTTAGGCATCATCAATCCAAGACTTTGCTTTTGGTAAATGAGTCGAGTATACGCCTGTTTTCTGAAGTTGCGGCTTGCCATACGTTCTCCAGCTCGCTTTCCATTAGTCTGCAAGTACAGAATTGTGCGTTATCTCTTCGCCTTAAAAGTGGTTGTGGTCGTCACTTTGATTTTGTGCAACTTGCAATACATATTCAGATGGATATGTTTTAAGACTACGTGTTGGGTTTGTAAAATATAAAGTAGTTCTGTTATCTGAAGAGTCTCTTGGCGGCACAGAACTTCAATGTACAATGAAATAAACCTGAATATTTGCGACTGACACTCAATAGGGGTAATCGTCCGTAACCAGTGGAGAACAGTGTTGGGATGACTCGAGTCACATTGCAAAAATGACTTGACTCGGCGTCTCGAAAATGTGGACTGACCCGTGACTCGAACAGAGGTGGTCAGTAACGAAGTACTTCTACTTTTTGAAGTAGATTTTCCTACTCACGCTACTTTTCAAGTAGCTATGATTTTAGACTACTTCTACTTCTACTTGACAGTTTTGTAGGCAACGATAAGCGTAGAATACCTACTTACTTACTTATGAGCCACCACTCCTACTTTTACTCGAGTAGAAATTCTGGCGTTACTTCTACTTCTACTTGAGTAGCGACAGTGACTACTTTGACCACCTCTGGACTCGAAGCAGAATTTTTGGTGTCAACCAAGTCGCTGTGCATGATCTCGACACGCTTATAAGACCTGTGCGAGCGACCAGTCATTCAACGGTTGCGTAGCCTAGTTTTATATAGCCTCCGTCGGTAAGTCACAAATATATTGACTCTAGACGGAGTGATTATAGCTCACGTTGTCGTAAACTAATAGTATTCTATCCATACCTAAAGCAGTGTTTTTCTGCTCGGTAATAATCTTAACGATCCTCTTGCACAATTTAAATCGGACTGATATATTAGTTTGTACATTTATATTACTCGTCAAAAATTGGCAGAGGCTTAAATGGAATCGCATGAAGATCAAGGACTGGAGGTGTAGGTGGATTGTGTATTGCATCATATCGATTTTTTTCCACTTTTCGAGGTTCCGAATTCTATCATCCGTTCGGCGGACAGCTATCGGCGTGGCCTAGCAAGTTTATTAATACGGGTACAGACAGTTTCTGGCCAAATTTGTCATGTGACTTGGTCGCACCACGCGCAATGACTCGAGAACAAGTGCAGGCAATACACAAATTGACACGAGTCGAGTCCTTTTTCAAATTGCGACAACAGTCGCACTCAGTCGAGTCATGACCTGAGTCACTACAACCCAGAACCAGGCATGCACACTAGGAAATTGTCAAGTTGTCTAAAAGAACGATGCTCAACAGTTTTTGCTCACTTTCAATCGGTAGAAGCAAAGTTGTTGCAGTTAACAATTTTGAAAATCTTGGATTCGCAAAAATTGCCTTGACGGATGACGGTGGGTAATCCCAGGATTATTAATGAAAAACTCAACTTCACTTCTAAGGGTTGGAATTGCGCCATTTTTAGAAACAAATACCTTTTCTCGTGCGATAAATCATCCAAGGCCGCCTGTTTCTGCTGCAATATCTGCCGTAAGTGCGCCATCTCCCTGTGATATTCGCGTATCTTCCCTTGGTGGTTTTCTTCCAACGTCCGTATCTTCTCGGTGATATCCGTCATGTGACCGGCCGATTGCTTCTTGAATTGCTTTGATAACAGACAACAACGTTAAAGAGCGATGCGAGTGGTCATCAGTAACGACGTACTGCTACTTTTTCGTAGTTGGTTTTGCCTGCCTGCGTTACTTGCTCAATTGGTTTCTTAGAAAAACTATTTACATTTGACACTTAGCGTAAAAAGTACAAAGTAGTTTGGGAGATGCTTGCATCACTTTTATGAATTAAATTGTTATTAGGAACCGCCAGAAAGAGCCCCTGCATCACGGGTAACTGAAGATATTTTCTAAGATACTACCAGTGGCGGCTCGTGACAATATCGGGTGGTGGGGCAAGGGCTGCGACTTTTTATCAAGATGACGTCACAATGGCGTTTTCCAACGTAAACAAGTACGGTAACATGAATTTCCCGACAACAGTGATTTTAA
>ATSW01006771.1:0-10212 GCA_000444245.1 Botryllus schlosseri
ACGGTGTAAACACTTTGCGCGATTAGTAAACGTTAATAAAAAATATGGTGGACCGTAAAATAGCCATATTGTGCAGCTTTATTTCCAGAAATTAAAGGCATTACTGCACTTACTTTTATACTTCAACATGTATGTTATTCAACAACAGAACTGATATTAATTATAACTCAAAGTATATGATACTGGGAATTGAAAGTGAAATATAAATACTACTTCTAAAAGCAGAATATGTATTTCATGTTTTTAGTCAAGAAAGTTTCAAAGGTGGTATGCTAAAACAGCTCTAAAATAAAAACAAAAATCAAAGTCCACTCTTCCAGACTAGGACACGCCATGGACATATATGCTAGATTACGATATGATAAGAAAATGCTAGATTGCGAAACATCAGCTTCAAAGATGAGCCATACATACTGTGATGAATTATTTCATATGGGTTAAGGGCGACAGTGTGGTGTGAACGGAACCACGCCAACCCTCCACCTAAATGATATTCACCGATACTTTCGTGAAATCATACTGCATGGTCACTCCGTATCCACTAGGCGCGAAGCGCGACGAAAATTCTGTGCTTTACTAAACTTTTATGAAAATTAAATGGTAATACTCCTTGAAAACAGCTCCGAAATTCCTCAGGCTATCTTCCTGATTGGAAGATTGAACTACTTCTACTTGACAAACTGAAAATAGCGAAAAGTAAGTAAGTAGATCACAAAATATTACGAAGTAGAAGTAGAAGTAGCGAAAATCAGATCTACTTGAGTAAGTACCAGAAGTAGAGGAAAACTACTTGAGTACTTCGAAAAAGTAGAAGTACTTCGTTACTGACCACCTCTGCCTGGTCGTAACCACCAGCTCAGTGGTCGTAACACACCAGGATCGTGTACGAAACACTTCCGGACGGGCTTAGAAAAATTAGGGCCCATCGATTTGCGTAATCTCTAACTCTACCATGAAATCATAACGCATGCTACTAAGGATGACCTGATGATTGATTCGTGGCACAGGGACGATTCTTAGTTCACGTACATTTTGTAAAATAATCCTTTGATTTAAAAAAAAATGAATAAAACATTTTTTACCACATTTCAAGTCACGGCTCACCGGCAAACCTCTCGCGGCACCTACGTTAAAATCACTGTTGTTGGGAAATTCATGTGACCATCATAAAGTTACTTTTTTACATTGGAAAACGCCATTGTGATGTCATGTTGATAAAAGTCGCTCGCAGCCCTTGCCCCACCACCCGATATTGTCACGAGCCGCCACTGGCTAAACTTAATGTTTCTGAGACATAAACAATTACCGACATCAATCTAGGTTGGTTATGTTCATTATGAATTGATTGGTGATCTTAACTCAATGTTTTTTTTCACCATGCATTTTCACGATAAGTGTCCATGCATTAGATGACCGCATTCGTTGACGGAGTGAAATCTGTCAGTAGAACTTCCAATTCCATCGGTACTTAAAGGTGCGCGCATTTGTTAATCAGCGCATTCCTTTGACGAGTGTGCTTTCGACAATCCTTCGCGTAGTGCAGGGGTCGGCAACCTTTTGCTAGCCGCGGGCCAAATTTCGGGTGTAGGCCTATAACTTTTTGGCGGGCCGGAATTTTTCTTGATACTATATTTTACGCTCACTTCGGTATATATTATCCTACATTGCTGCAATCTCAATCATACCAATCAGAAGACACATGTATTTACACTTCAACAGCACATAATAAACGTGACAATTGACGCAGCTTGCTTTGTGAATGGTTTTCAACTTCTGGTAACAAGTCGGATGAAACAAGAATCAAATTCAAAATGGACGTCCGAAATACGTGATCTTAGCTTGCTCTTCGTGAACTTCATTGTTCGAAACTATTGTTCACATGCGTACGTGCTTCCAAAAATCGATGCAATTTCTTTTGCATTGCTGGTCAAGCTGGGATAAAGACCAATTTCAAGAACGTACTATTTGTCAAAGTCATGAAGCGATATGATCTTTGTATGAAATTTGTCATTCAAATCAACTGCATCGCATTTCAGGAAGGCCCATTTGAAATTTTCAGCCAATGGTATTTGCGCCACATTAAACGGAGTACTGAATAGTCAGAATTCATTTTGTACAGAAGTAATGTCGGAAAAGCGAGTGAATATTCAGTAGTTAAATTTCGATTTACAGTTACAAATGTAGTGTTGGTACTAGGTTTTCTCTCCTCCGATATAAGAAAATCAGCATAATTTTCTTTGTACTGTTGACATTTCCAGAGTCACAGATTTTTTAAATGCGCCTTAACATCTCATGTATTTAGTTGGTTTCCCCCTGAAGTTGCGAATTCAATTCGTTATGATGTGACGTTGAATGTACCAGGAAAGCAAGATGAGATACCCATTTTCGATTACAAGAATATGAGTCGGCGATATTTGTGTTTTCGAGGAAAGTTGCTATTTTATTTCTCATACAGTTCATACAC
Organism: Botryllus schlosseri; assembly: GCA_000444245.1. Classification (NCBI taxonomy): domain Eukaryota; kingdom Metazoa; phylum Chordata; class Ascidiacea; order Stolidobranchia; family Styelidae; genus Botryllus; species Botryllus schlosseri. Next base: position 2,465 of record ATSW01006771.1, read on the forward strand.
TCGTGTACGCATAGCTGCGTGACTTAATGCGCGAGCATGGCAGATATAGGCCTACAGGACATCGCCATATTGATTCTCTGCTTTTAGTAATATCTGGCGTAACTGATTCAGTTAAAGAGACAAAAATAATATTAACAGTTTTCACCATTGTGGCCAAAACTCTCTTCAGGTTTGTTGTCTTGACACAAAATGCTTTCTGGAGAATTAAACTATAGATAGGCTTCCTCTGTTCTACCTCTATTTCTCACTGGATTTCGAGTCTTCTGCCTCTCCAGAGTGTCTTTACCAGCNTTCATCTTCTCGACTTNCAGAAACCTCTCTCAGACGGAGACTTTAGTTTTCACTCCCAGCCTCTCACAAATNTCGCCAGACANCCTTCTAGACAGCCTCTTGATACAAAGTATCGCATCTCCAAACGNNACTNTTAGGCGAGATTGCANCTGTGTTACCAGACCTACAACNGCTTCNAAACAGCAATAGAAGCGCTNTAAACCAACCACTATAGACAGCTTTGGGATATTACAGTATTGTCTTTCGAAACGCGTCTTTTGACCGCCTCTGAGCTGTCCTTCGGAGTACATCTGCGCTCAAATCAAAAACCTGTGGGCATATACACATTCAAATAACGCCGTGAAACAACACGGAACTACAATGGCCTATGCACAGGCCATTACAAACACGTCTGCATCAACAAATGTATCAACACAGCAAATTAACGCACGATCGGAACGAATAACCTATGGCTTGCGACCTAGATCGCAACAACAACACGAAGAAAACTGATGTTATCGACGCAATGATTACACACCCAGAGATGGAGCTATACAAAGAATAAATCTTCTCGATGTACCAGATAGACTGGAATACATATAAGTTAACATTCTATATTATGGCTCGCCTATCGACATAATCAGAGAAGCATTCTTGAAAATCGCAGAAGGAGGAATCCCGCTTGAAAATGGAAGAATGTACTATGACAAACCAAGAATGCCTGTAGCCAGGATTAACATAAGACCAGTACCGACGGAAGTAGAGCAAGATGAAGTAATCCAACAGATTAGACAATACAACTGCGGTACAATAGAAAAAGTTAGAATGATCAATCATGCTGGAACTACTATCCACAATGGCTACAGACAAATAAACATCGAAAACTACCTACCGGGACAAATTCCGCCCTTTGTTTATCTGGGGAAAGCTCCATGCAAGGTCTTCTTCCCGCCGGGAGAAGACCAAGCCCAATGCTTTAAATGCCTAAAAGAAGGGCACGCAGCTAGAAACTGCCCCAACCAAACGGCTTGCTACATCTGTAAGCAATATGGACACGTTAGAGACCAGTGTCCTCAAAATAACCAAACAGAGGTAAAATATAGCACAGTAGAAACTCAACCAGAGGAAAATGAAGTGAGATCGGAAGAATTGACCATCACCCCCAGAAAGTATCAATCAATTGTCTGCAGAGGAACAACAACAAATTGGAAGCGAAACAAAACAGATTCCTAATCGAACGCCTCAGATAAATCAGGTCGAGAAAATAACCGACGAGAACAAGCAAATAGAAGAACAAACAGAAGAGGGACAGCTCACACAAGACGAACAAGAAGAAGCAAATGCAGAAATGAGAGGAACAAACGAACACAAAAAAAATCAACACAGTAATGCACGATTCTGATCCAAACACAATCTCAGAAAGTGAGACAGAACAAACTGATGTTGAAGAAGACCTCTTCGTAATGGAGAAAGACTCGCCAGCTAAAACGCCTGGGAAACCAGTAGCCAAAAATACCGGGAGATTACGGCAGATATTTGAACCCTCCTCCATTATAACAGCCAAGGAACTGGTCCACCTAACGTGCTCGCCCATCAAAAGAAGCCGTGATGAGAGAAGCCCACCAAGTATTAACACACAAAATAAGAACAGGAGAAAACTTCTTTCACCGACAAAAAGCACGTAACGGACGATCCATCATCCCACTTTACCCGACCAAATGGGTCTGAAAATACTTTCCCTTAACGCAAACGGCCTACAAGCCCATTGGCATAATTTCAAGAACTTTCTTAGACTAGAAAAAGACTGGGACATAATCTGCATCCAGGAAACCATAAAAAAAGACTGACAGATGGGCCCACCAGAACCAGTTAAAATACTATAGGCAAACCATATAGACATAAACACAATCTGGACAGACCAGGAAAGCAACAAAAAATTATACTTTAGAGGCACAGGACTGCTTGTAAAAAATAGTGTCGAACAACGACATACCATAGAAAACAGAATTATCAAAGATGACAGACTGCAACAGATAATAATCAAGGACAAAGAAACAGAACAAGCCATAAAAGTATGGAATGTATACGGTCCTTCAGATGTAGGAAAGGTCCAAACGGAAAGTTTTTAAGCTCCTTGCGACAGAAGTAGCTATAGACCCAAACAACACCGTTGTATGTGGAGATTTTAACATCGTAGAATACCCAATAGATGCCAAAAACAACGAAAATTTTAAAATTACACCAGCTGCAAAAGTGTGGAAAGACCTCACCGGAATACACAAAATCCGAGACGTCTGGCGCTGGCGTAATCCACACAGAAGATTATACAGCGTAATCAAGACGAGACAGTCTAGACGGGTAGACAAAATATACGCGTATGAAGACCTTCTATCCAGAGTCAAAACCTGCACGTATAAAATGAACCCAATAACCGATCACATCTTCCTAACCGCGATCAAACTGAAGAAGCCAGAGCATATAAGATGGGGATACGTATACTGGAAAAGCGACTCCAGACTCTTCATAGAAGCAGAACTAACAACAGAGCTCAAAAAATGCACAAGAGATGAACCGAGCAAAAACACCTCTTCGATGACGTGTATCAATACTGGGACTTCCTTAAAAACCAAATGAAGGTCCAAATAAAGAGATACGGCTACAAGAAAAAAAAGCAGCCGAAGGACAAAGAATTGAGTCGCTACAAAAACAAATTGTAGAACTCCAGAATAAAGATGATACAAAAGGAGACATATACGAGCTAGCTAAAGAGCTCAAAAGCATTGAGCAAGAAAAATTCACACGCCAATGTAAACTCCACAAAATCAGAGACATAGAAGAGAACGAAAAGCCAACTAGGTACTTCTATCAGAAGCTAAAACAGAGGAAAGAGAAGGTTGTGGTAGCACCTTCTGGAACAGCAACCAAGAACAAAGCTGAAACGTTAGAAGCAGTCGAAAACTTCTACACTAAACTGTGGGCCAAATCACACCAGGCACAGACTCATGTCCAGAAAGACTACCTGAAAGAAGTAGAAGGACTAGAAATCACAGAGGAAGAAAAAAAAACAGCTAGAATGTCAGGTCGACGATAACGAGATTAAAAACATCCTCAACCAAATGGACAATTAGAAGTCACCAGGGTCTGACGGACTATCTAAGGAATTCTACCTGCAATACTGGAATATGATAANACATGATTTATNTGAGGTAATNAACAATGCCTACCTTTTCGGTGGATTATGTAGCACCTGGAAAACGGGAATAACGACNATAATTTACAAAAAAGGCCAACCCACAGAATTNAAAAATTGGCGACCTATTACTTTACTAANCACAGACTACAAAATACTCACCGGACTGATTGCTAATAGACTAAAACCAATGCTACCCAACCTCATTCTTGAAACACAAAAATGTGCAATAAAAGATCGTCAAATCACGGATATTTTACGAAACACGCAAGCTGCAACAGAATACGCGAAAGAGAAAAAGAAGGAACTCCTGATAGTCAACTTAGATCAGGAAAAAGTTTTTGACATGCTAAATCATGAATATCTTTTCAAAATTCTTGAAAGTTATCATATGCCGGAAACATTAATGCGGCTGATTAAACACATCTATAACACCGCATCGAGTAGAATTCTGGTAAATGGCGCAATAACACACCCCATAAAACTGGGTAGAGGGATACGGCAACCAGATCGAAACGAAAAAATCCAACCCTTCAGAATCGGAAAAGCCACCATAAAAATCCAACAATATGCCGATGACATAACTTGCTTCCTTACCAACGAAAAAGACATTGGCCGCATATTCCAGGAATTCAACAAATTCGAAAGAGCAACAGGACAGAAACTAAATGCGGAAAAAAACGAAATCTTGCATGTCAACCAGAATAAGTATTCGAACCGAAACCCGATTTACGATAATAAGAGAAAACGAAGCATAAAAACATTAGGTCAACACTATGGAGAAAATCAGATTGAAGAAACCTGGAGCGAGAAAATTGCGAAAATCAAACGAACACTATATGGCTACCGTGATAGAAAACTGACATGGGTAGGAAAGCTTACGATCCTGAACTCCCTGGCATCAAGCCAGATCATATAAAATGCGAGGGTAATAACAGCACCCAGAGAAATAGAAAAAGAGCTAGAAAAGCCATATTACCACTTCTTATGGCACCCCAAAAAAAAGGGAAGCAATAGCCAGACGAACGCTCATTGCAGAAAAAAAGAGAGGGGGGGTCGAAATGCCGGACGTGGAATCAAAGTTCAAAGCGTGTGAACTTGAAAAAATTGTCGCGCTGAAAAAATTGTATCAACCGAAGGAGATATGGCATCAACATACCATATACGAAATCGGCACAAAATTGAAACAAATTAACCCCGTGCTCTATAATAACTCTGNNCCGCATAAATTCCCGACACCCAAAAACTGGGTGGAAAACCTGGAATTAACANAAAAAATAAAACTCACAAACGATGAATGGGAAGTCGCNTCTCACAAAACGCTATACAAAGAAGTCAAGAAACTGAAAGAAAACANTCCAAATATTAGAACAAAAAACGGAGACGAAATCAACTGGAATAAAATTTGGCAATCGAAACATATGGGACATAAAGTAATAACCAACGAGGAAATAATTATAAACTACAAAGTAGTCCACGAAGGATTCATATTTGNGGCAAAACGGAAAAGCAGAAACTTGACCCATGACAAAGATAATAAACCGCTCAATCTTAATTGCAAATTTTGCAATAACGAAAAAGATGACATAAGACACATACTAACAGAATGTAAATATACNAACGAAATTAAACTCCATGTNGAAAGAGCGCTCGGAATAACAATAAACNAAAATAACATACTCTANAACCATAAAACGGCGAAATTAATGTGGATAATACTATCCATATTAAAGAAGGTTGTGATAAAAATTCAAAATCGCNCTAGATATTGATNATAGAAAAGCAGGAGAGGAAAAACTTGGAAGAAAGATCCTGGAAAAATTCATTACCANAATGAAAAGAGTACCAGAAAATGAAAACATCAGCGANATTATCGCAAAAACTNACGGATACCTACAAATTCTGTAGAAATTTTNAAAANTAAAACCATTGAGATTNCAGTGGGGGGAGTAAAACATGAGNATAGCANTAAAATANAGAAGCTAAAAAGAATGAGAGAAACCGTTTTATNAAGTTGAACCATTTANTCACCTAAGTTNGAAAATATAAAAAACAAACTAAAAAAAAACTTAAAANAAACTGTGTAATCAAGTCAAGACCGCGAGTGCGAGACAGCCCTACAGATACGAGATAGCTGCCGAACGCCGGCGGATACGGGGAGCCGTAAAAAAAATGAGCATCGTTTTTAAAGACAGCCTAACACTTTCATGGGGCAAACAGAAAATTTTCAAATTTTTCATTATTTATTGTTGTATCATAAATAGAAACTTTCTTCTCCTGGAGCAAAGCGGTTACTGTCTGGAATTGAACCAAATTTTGTGTGTAGGCTTAAATTAGGTAACCTAACTATTTTATTAAGTAGCCAGTACGATTTGAGAGAAAAAAGTCATTTTTGAAGAGCCCTAATGTCCGTGTTTAGTATATGTCTACTGTAATCAGAGCTGTGGAGTCGGTAAATTTTACTACCGACTCCGGTCCGACTCCACAAATTTTCAATATACCGACTCAGATTCCGACTCCTTAGTCTTTAAACTTACCGAATCCGACTCCTGGGTCTTTAAACGTACCGATTCCTACTCCCGACTCCGACTCCAGCATTATTACCCATTTACTTCGAAAATTATATGCCACATTGTCGGTTGGATGACTATCATACAACCATTAAACATATGCAAACATATGATTAACGGTAGCATGATAAATTGTGTCATTGTGGCACAGCTCGAAATATCCACTATGCAATTAACATGAAAGAAGCATTTGCTAAATATCCTTCCCTTTTCGAGTTTTTATAACATGTACTCTCTTATATCCTGAAATGTATGAATCATTCAAATATGGCAGATATCCAATCCTGTAAGATAAAAATGTAGATACAAAATCCATGTGTAGCTCTTGTGTATGAGTCAGCAACTAATAAAGAGATTGAACTTACTGATTTTGTCATTGCACACTATCCTGATTACAAGCACACATACTCTTACTACTAATAGACATTGGTCATAAATGGAATTTAGTTAAGTAGTCAAAGACCATAGCCTATGTCTAGTCTACATGTAGGCCTACTTAATCAAGTATTCAAGGATTGGGACTTGCAGTCTTTCTTAATCATTTGTTCAACCCATGCAGCTAAGCTACACGACAAATATTTTTAATTTTGTCAAGTGGGAAGCATCGTTTGGTCATATTTACATAATTTTTACGATTTTACAAAACCCGCCGATGCATTTGCTCTGTCACAGTATCATGGTATAATTCCCAAAATTGCATCAATTTTGACTGCGTCGCGAAAACGCATATTGCAATTTTCTTCCCCTGTGCAACTGAGTAGTAATTTGCAAGTAATGTCTCATTTTATCTATATCAGGGGTGGGCAACCAAAGGGACACATGAGATTTACGAACCATTGCGCGGGCAACTGGAATGTTGATAACCTTTTTTTTTAGTTGTACGATAGGAGCGAACCGAATTAGGTAACATTTCAAACAAGACTTATATTAATACGCTCTAAAATTGTCAACAATATGTCATGCTACTGTGCAGTGCGCAATCAGGCCCTGGCCACGCGCAGCGCGAACTATTTTTGCAAGATAATGACTGAATTTTATCAATAAATATGTTGCTAACATACATTGGAGGTCGCATCTGTATACCCCTCGGCTCATTTGGCAAGGACAGGAGTATTCGACGTTTAGACATAGCAAAACCGACGGTATCAGTGAACAATGAACATGCCTCTATCATTTTGTGCAAGTGTTTTGTCGACGATCTCACTGCCAGTGCACAAGCGAAGCCGCATGTTGGACGACGCGTTATCTCCTAATTGCAAATATAGTTAGACTCAATTCTGTGAATAATATGTATTTATAATTTTCAGGCGGGGGCTCAAATACTGAATGCAAGAAGTACCGAGAAAAATTTCAAGTCAAATAAATCCGCTATGAAATATTCTACTTTATGGTAATATACGAAGATCCGGGATAAATGTGGCTGGCCCCTGGATACGTCGATGCGTCAGAACTGTTGTTTTAGTCATCATCAAATTTTGCGGTCATGCTAATCAAATTTTGGTTGGCCTTGTAATTGTACCTGATGTCATAAATAATTTCGAGAATTATGTCAAAGGCCACACCTAACCTTCTCGTGTGCAAAATGTGGCCTGCGTGCCACGGGCTGGCCGCACCTGATCTGTATGGTTATTAATAACAGTGATTGGTGGTAGGCCTACATAAGAATTCTATTGAAAATTCTTTGAAAGCAAATGTTTTCATGATGGAGAAGTTGGAGT
>ATSW01006779.1:0-27895 GCA_000444245.1 Botryllus schlosseri
GAGAGAGAGAGAGAGACAGAGAGAGTGGGAGAGCGAGAGAGTGGGGACGGGACAGGATTCTGCCGAGTGCATTTGCCGACAAGTGCAGGCTTGCCAGATTCCTGTAAGCTGACGTAATCTCAAAAACAATAATTTTCCTGTGTGTCAGCCCTGCGCGGCTACTGGAATTAGATTACATCTGTCACCTGTCTTGCGTGCATCGAAAATTGTGTATTCTTCTGGCACTTTCTGGTACAGAAGAGTTCACTTAGTATGAATGAGACAAATAGACCTATTAAAATAGTGATGTATCCTGCAGGTTTGACGTGTTTTCGGTTTTCTCCCCTGCAGGGGTGATAATATGCATTTTCGCTCCCTGCGTATATACCAAAATCAATTCAGTAGTACCGCTGCGGCAGAAAATATGGAGATTCGTCTTCTGTACTGTAGTTATGATAGCATCATTCGAGCACTGCGTCCAAAACTCTTTACCAAAAGAAAAAATTGCAGTGTCGGGCTGATTGAGTTCGTCACTCTTACGCTGCGACGCGATTCCATTCGCCAGGATGTAATGCGAATGACACAGTTTGTTACAGGGATATCCCTGAGTTTGTTATCATCAGTCCGTCATATTTCCTATACGATACAGTTGCCTACGTTAGGTTAAGTTAAGTTATCGTAGGCCGCGGTGATTAGTTTTATATTTGTCGTTCCAAAATACACCCGCCCAAGGAATCCGCTGATCAACAACTATTCTCGTATATTTGCGAGTACTGATTGCCAGGACTGGATATAATCGAATAACCTGACTGATTCGATTCGGAATCAAGTGTAGGCTTCGAGTCACGTCGAGTACCACTTATTATACCGTCATATGATGTCATAACAGCAGTAATAAAGCAAAGCTTATATACATATGTCGGCATTTGAATATAATGAAAAGAAGACATCATAAACTCCATAAAAAGAGATGGAATACAAATTGAGCTCGTTTACATCAAGTCATGGCGGCAGCATTTCTACTTGTATCCATATATCATCCTTTCTTCATCTTGGAATTACTGTGGCAATCCATTAATTTTACACTGCTGACTGCATACTAATATACCAAGTCTTGCCTGTGACACGTCAATGTTTTGATATGCCTACCGGCACCTTCGGAACGGACAATATGAGTTCCGGACGGTGGCGCATTATATTGCGCTAACATGCCCCATTGCCCCATCGAAGTATGATATACACCAGGAGTTCTCAACTTCTGTTGCATAACTGGCCGCATTTTAACAGCAAAAGACGCCGCGGGCCGCAGAACATTATTACCATGTATTTGTGGGCTAGCCTAATATTAAATTTAGACTACTGAAGGGTTACCATATTTTGGAAATCCGAAATGAGGACACTTTTTCAGAATTTTGAGACTCGAAAAACCGGAGGAAAATCCTGAAAGAATGGTAAATTTGTCCCACTTCGCGGTCGGTTGACTAAAAAAAGGTCAACTTTCCGGCTCAGCTCCCGAAAGACCCGCCGCAACGTACTTCGGTGCTGATTTACGGCATATCAGTCGAATTTGACCGTAAATTTGACCAAAATTCTCAAAAAATGGGACAAAATCTCAAAATAGAAGACAAAAGAGCGTCCACCGAGGACGCTTTCAAAAAAGTAAAAAAGAGAACAAATCCTCTTAAGTATGCAGTGCCCTTTCCCCAAGAAAAAGACCCGTGATTGATAGAAATGGGCATATCAGCGTCGGCCAATACCGTGCCACGACGCACCAAGACATATGAAGTTTTAGGCCATATAACATGCATATATGTTTAATTGTCCATATGCGCCTAAATGGCTGGCGTCGAATATTCCTGTCCTGGTAATCTTAACCCCACAAGACAAATGCCATCCCGGAATGAAAAATTATTTGCCAGTGAATAAATACCAATTTGAAATCGTGTGTCTTTTGGTTAAGTACGTTTGGGCGGTTTCAATATCTTTTGTCTTAGCAGACAGGAGGTCACGAAATAACATCAAGCATAGCGAAGTTACCAACGAGCCCGTCCGAATATGTTTGATGATTATTTACGGGCCCTACATTCTCTAAGACAACACCTCAATCAGATGTACCGATAAATTTGATTACATGGGCAGAGAAAGAATAAAAAAATTCATAGCGATGTATATATATGCAATTTCCGATATTATCGTCCGATTCAATAATGAATTATATAAATTTATAGCGCTTCGCGCGTTTAGGCAGTGTTATACTGACTCAGGAATGAGTAAAACGAAATTCGCTCTCAAGTAGCGGTGAAAACCGTATCCTGACGGGGGGTATGGATGGCTATAATATAGGCTGAATATAGCATTTGCGCCAAAGCTAAATTCGAGCAGAAGCTGTAGGTAGGGTAGTCTGTTCCAANTGGTGCTGACGTCATTCCTCAGTGNGTTCCAGGTCTATGTGCATGTACATTTTCATAATTTGCTTTCGATGTTTTGAGGGGTATTTATGGCCTTTAGCTANGAGATTAAAATTAATTGCTATGACATTTTCGATCGACTGATGCAACATTTCAACATTGCTCGTGTTTCGTTTCGTTCAGTTCAATCAACTATGCATGGATCGGATTCGCAACATTCAAACAGTTAATGGTCGGATAGGGCGAGTGGTATGGTCACGTGCAGTCNATGCAGGGTCTGCCATTATCCTTCTACCTATAGCCAGGGTTGAGAACGAGCCTAAACAACAAATTTCATACGAGTCATTCCAGAGTTTACAGTTTATACGTCAGTCAGGTCGAGAAATTTCCATCAGCGCCTCGCGCCAAGCGAACTGAGAGCCCGAGTGTTCGAAACAAGTTTCATTTCATTTCATTTCTCGGCTCATTTGAGTCATTTGCCTGCATGCACCCAGAGCCGTAAATACCGCACGCCAAACCCCCATTTTTTTTGGGGGGAGGCGAGCTCGAAAGGGAGCAAAATTAATTCGCAAATCAACATAAATTATTATGAAGTATTTTGTGGGAAATTTCCTAGAACTATAAAAAATTGTTCGCGCTTCGTGCTATTCAATTACCCTTACCGCTCCACGACACGCCAAGACTTTTGAAGTTTCGGCTAACATGCGACTTAGCGAAGTGTGTTACCAAATAAACCCTTCGCCGAAAATGACCGCTGCATGTTGGTCGAAACCATCAATATATATATTGCCAATTGTCCACTGGCGCGATATAGTCCTGCGCTTGCTATCTACAGTTCCGACCTCCCTCAGCTTTACCAGTAAATCTATTCACGTGAACTGAGAGAGGATGAAAAACTAATAGCAATATACGTAATTACCAATGCTATAGTATAGATCAGACCTGGGCAAAGTGCGAAGCTATTCTGTGCGGCGCGCGAAACGTTGTTTGGAATTCAATCAAAACATAAAACTTGCTTTGTGAATGACTAAAACCATAGGCTGTATCAACTGAACAGGTAATTTGTTTACTTTGAAGCCTGATCATTATTATGCCACGATTAGGCTGCCTNCGTACCTCGCATGCGTAATCCAGATTCAAAATTAAGGCAATGTGGCAAAGTATGAGTAGCAATTAAAGTCACAAGAAATCACTCTTTCCATATAGTTTANTTTCNACCTTATTCCTTGTTGTCATTGTCACATTGCGCATTATACGATATGTGTTTCAAAGTGTTACGTGATAGGTTTCCAAATCCCTAATTCGTAAAACAAGTCATTCAGTGCTGGCGATTACTATATGACTCATCATATCTATCACCCATTAAAGGATTAACGCGCTTGCCAAATGAATAAAGCCGAAAACTGAAATTCAAAGAAAGTTTAGACTTCAAAGAGCACTAAATATTCCAATACTGGAGTCAGGGGTAAATCCGCCATTCTAGTTTTTGCCGAGCATCACGCAGATATTAAGGATTTTAATTAAAGTCGTTCTTATGACAAAAACACGAAACACTCGGTCAAGGGAGGGTGATGTTCAGAAAAACTGCAGGCTTCGCCCAACATCAAGGCTATTTAAGCTGTGCACACTGCTCGGAAGACAGCGACCAAGAAAATAAGCTTTGTACCATTACATATTAATTTCAATGCAGTGGGATTGGGGGGCGTGAAAGCATCAGAATGGGGGTGCAAAGCCGAAGTTGATGAAAAATCTTTTTCGCGCTCCGCGCGATTAACCCTCAGCTCATCGTTATTGCTCCGTGTATTGTCCGACTTGCATACTTCAGCACTCTCTCATAAACGGCTGTAACCTTTCATACCATCAAACTATCCGTTGGGATTGCTAGCATTCTGGATGTACCTTTTAATATTTTGCGATAACATGATAAGGGGGCGCGACATTTTTCACTATCATAAAGGAAGGCGTGTCTGAAAAAAATTTGAGAACCACTGTTTTAAAGTCTTAATCAGGGGTCGCCAACTCAAAATGGGTCGCGGGCCACTTTTCAGAATTCGTCGAGGCCGCGGGCAGCATGACTTTAATATCGAGATAAAAATAGGCAACGCTGTATAGCAGCCATGGTTTGATAACTCTACGCCAGTACAACGCAAACATGGACGACGGGCAAATCGTGAGTAGCCATGTTATGAATAACCAGGATTCGTATTGTAGTCGCGCGAAGCGCGAAAACATTTTCATATTCTTGAGTGAATTTTGTCATTAGTATCAGTATCGTATCACATATTACTATCAAATATTTATCCTTTCTCAGCCCATGCGATCATATTCATTGGTGGAATTGATGCAGGGGGCGTTTTCGAAAATTTAAGGAAGTTATTAAAATGCTGTGCTGCATCTTTGGGTTGGCCAATTGTTATTAGACCCCGTTGTTGCATGCTGTTGTTTCTCGACATCTCATCAGGATTGTCGATATAGTGGGAAGATATTGGATTCGCCCAAACGTAGGACTACCAGAAACAAATTTTCGTTGTTGTGGTGAGGAGAACACGATTACAAATTGGTATTTATTTATGGGGCGCATCATTTTCCTCTGCAGTTCGCATCTGTACTGTGGGGCTCAGATTACAAAGGACGTTATTATATAAATATCGAAAGTCAACTCGCATTGAATCGCGCGTAGCGCGAAGAAAATTTCAAGAATAATTCAAACTTCTCAATAATTAGGGAATCGATTCGTAAATTCAATTTGAATATTGACGGCCGCCAACACATCCCATTCAAATTAAGTGTCGACGGCCGCATAATTTTCCTTCTACTACCGCAGATTCGCCACCGCTGGACTAAAGAATCGATATTGTGGTTAGCTAGACACGGTACTTGCTGGAAAACTATCTCCTCGTAAAGCTTGGTCTTTTGGGGGGCCGTATAGTCGTTTTCTAAGCGTCTTGGTCTGGGCAGTGGTCGGCGATTGCACGTCAAGGCAATATGCCAATTCATATCAGCAATTCGTTCCTCCATGGAATGATATTACCATCGCCGAAGCCGTATCAGCTATAGTGAGGAATAGTGACATTGGGCATAAGAATAACAACAACAATATGTTTAAACTGAAATCAAATTCACCATTTCAAAATGCTTTACTAAGCGTTCTTCAGAAATTTCAAATCGGGTCGCGAGTCGCAAAATATGACCTCGCGGGCCGCGTGTTGGTGACCCCTGGTCTTAATAGTAGGGTTATCGTATTTTGGAAATCTGAAGAAAAGACAGTTTTTAAAAAATTTCAGACTTACAATACTGGAGTGAATTCGGTAAAAATGGTAAATTTTTCCCGACTTTGTAGTTGGTTGACTAAAAAATGGTCAACTTTCCGGCTTAGAATATCAACCTATACTTGACAAAAATTTTCAAAAAAGAAGACAAATCGTCTTAAAAGAGAACGTATGGTAACCCTACTTAATAGAACGTCACTTTCTCATTTCCTAACAACAATACATTCACCGAAAAGCATTTATTAAAACAATGTAATTTAGAAATGAAATCAAAACAGGCTTGAGAATATATAGCTAAAATTGTTCACTCGGCCCGCCAACGAATTTTCTACTTCTCATTTGGCCCGCGGAGGAAAATAATTGCCCACCCCCGGTATAGAAATGCGTAGAGGATCTTCAATCCTGAATATGAAATTTTTCGCGCCTTGGGCGCACCACGTGCACTAGTACACAGTTCCCTATAACGTTTAGGGGGTGGGGCTGACGAAGTACTGTTTCGGTCCCGCACGCACCAATACCCTATTATACATATATAGGGTATCCTAAAGGCCCGTTATAGATTTGGTGCACATTGTTGTTTACTTCTTTATTGCGGCATTGTCAAGTACATGTTAGAATCGATGTTCTTTCAGTTATACACCCTTGCGCATATTTTCCTGGCTTGTCGCAAATTTTACTTCTTCCGTACCTACCGATTTGACTTATATCTTACAGCAGGAACCCATCACTGCGCGGACTACCGTCCGCTGTTTCAGAATTCGCATTATCTTGTAACAAGATATTCTATAACTCTATAACTATAACTCGATATTCTATAACTCCATAGCCCGTGATTCAATGACGGAGGGAGCATTACTCGATTAAAACTATAACCATAATATGAGCTCAGTAACACCCGAAGTTAATGCAAAACTGGTCGTAAAATGATTCTCATTATTCAAACCTTGTTCGCCAAAAAATAATTATGAAATGATCAGCAGAATGCTATGCATTTAATGAAGCAGCTCATTTTAGGCAGCCAAATCAATCATTGGAGGCACTTTTTGTGTTTTAAACAATTGCAATTTTTTTTTTCGAAATTTGTAAAAAAATCGTGTACTATGAGCCTTTGGACGACCTTTACTAAACATAATCTACGTATACGATATGGAATGGTTGGAACCCTCGAAATCGTGGCCAGTTCAACAGTTATAATACATAATTATATATCAGTGGAACGGAATGGATATTCTAATGATGATGACCGCCGACTGATGCTGCGTGACAATGTAGTCCTGGTCAAAGATATTTTTTGATCCATTCAAAACGGGCCGGAAACCTTTTTCGGGAATGGCGAGCCATANTGACCCTATTCATNTGGAGCCATNGAACAATGCCAATCNANTNTGACTTCCCTATTGAAAATTCGTGACGTCATGGNGTAGCAGTAAAAAACTTGTTNTGAACGAGAGCCCNTGTTTGTTTTATATTGATACTTGTTGTGAATGCAACCTTACGCGTATCGTTCCGAATTCTGTCAATGTTNCCAANCGACGGTGCTATACTTCACTTCGCTCTTGTTGTTGAGGAATACGTTGATAACAGAAACATAATTGGCGAATTTGTACGCAGTATGTCTATTTATTAAACGAGCATTATAGTGCCCGAGTACCCNCAAAAACAAAATCGTTTGCACATCGNTGAAATCGNAATTCTGANTGGCTGAATTCANGTATGGGCCCTACTGGGAGAAGACGTGAATGCATATCTTGCAATNATCNTTGAATCGAAGTTNCTTGGGGTTATATAGCGTTTGTAGAGTTAAAANGTGCTGTGAAAAGTTGTAACACAGTATCCAAAGGTATCTAAAATACCTAAAGAATGGCAATAATCCGAATTATACTACGATTTTAAATGTCGTAGTTGCGTCGTAAAACATCCATACACCGACGCTAGATTGTGACTGACACCGTACCTTGCACCGAACAGAATATGTTTCTGCATCAGGAGGAACCGTGAATGCGAGTAGGTGGTAGCTTTTACGGCCTATCTGTCAAGCATCGAGCCGAACACAGTCCCGTCTCAAAATAGTGCAGCCGCAAAATTTTGCATGGTTATAATCCTAAAACGAAGACTGTTTTGAAGCGATGTTTTGTATTGACAACTTCACCATTATTACAAACGCATAAGATATTAGCTTGCTAACCAATCTACAGCTGCTATGCGCAATTGCACATGTACTGTACTTATACATCCAACCACGTGGCCGAAGTCCTGCAAGTAGCCTTTTAAACCGATACTGTAATAAGTTATGGATCTTCCAATTTCTAGTGGCAACTTCGTTTGAGCGCCAGCTGTGACCAATATCATGCGAGCCCTGCATCCGGACACCCTATCTTCGCAGATAAGTTTGGTCAACGCGTTCCATACGTGGTTCGTGCGTGATCTGTGTTGGTTTTGACCGAATAATCCGAAAATTCGCTGACACCATGCGATTGCGAAACCCTATTGAGTAAACCGTGAGGTGGCAGAAAACGCACCAATATGATGTACCGAAATCTTCACGCCTTCTAAACGCCAACAATATACGTCACTGAGCGACGGGTATATAAACAGAAAGCGCTCTCAGTCGTCCTCCTTCGCATAGTGCGCGTCCGCTCAGCTGGTAGCTAGCGCTCAAGCTCAGTCACATGTTGCTTGCTAGTGGCGGGAATGCTAAATGTGGCGATCTGCTTATTCTATGCGAGTAGCTTGTTATAATGCATATGGATTTGCGGTATGTTATATAGATATGCGCTTGTAGACAGTGTATTGTTTGAGATGTTTTGCAGCAAATTTCATCGTTATCGTTTTGATTGCAGCTGCATTATTCTAGCATTTCCATCGTGAATTATTCGTACATATTCTAACTAGCAACATGAACGGTCATACGAATGGTAATAGCAAGCCCAAGCATACGGGAAGCCACGATGATACCTTCCTCTTCACATCAGAATCGGTAGGCGAAGGTCATCCAGGTAAGATTTTCCATAAACAAAATATGTTGGAGTTATCAAGTTGTAGGCATAATGTATTTTGTGAATGTCTTGACTGTTGTGCACCGGCTGTATAGTTGACTTCATGATATGCTGATCTCGTTGCTACGCCCTAGTTATGCAATGGTAGCAAGTAGCCTGTACAGCTAGCTCTCTTCTGTATTTATGTATATTTTTGTGGAATTGAACAATTCTTAATCTTTGAATCTCAATNGCCTTGATACTAGTTTTATGTATGCAAAATATTTATTATTGCAATTTCTTTCAGACAAGATCTGTGATCAGATTAGTGACGCAGTTTTAGATGCTCACCTCGCTCAAGATCCCAACGCTAAAGTTGCTTGCGGTATGTTGCTTCGCCTACTGCAATTGAATGTGTCATGCAACCAAATATTATGCTGTTTTTNAATCATAACTGCAGTGCCATATCGATGCTATATCACCTACTGCAAGCATGCTGCACAATTCAAGTCAAATATTTGTTTGTTTATTGTTAGAAACCTTTGCAAAGACCGGGATGATATTAGTCGGCGGCGAAATCACTTCGAAAGCTGTCGTTGATTATCAAAGGATAATCCGTGACACTATTAAAAAAATAGGATATGANGATTCTGCAAAAGGTACGTAGTCCGTGATGCCGTAAGTGGTAACCACCTAACCTAACGTATTCACGTTTTTCCAGGATTTGACTACAAGACTTGTAATGTTTTAATTGCACTGGAACAACAGAGTCCTGACATTGCCGGCGCCGTTCATGTCGGTAAAGAAGACGAAGATATTGCGGCCGGTGACCAGGGACTAATGTTCGGCTACGCCACTGACGAGACGGAAGAGGGCATGCCCCTTACCGTAATTTTAGCGCACAGACTCAATGAGAAAATGGCGGAATTGAGACGTGACGGCACNCTCGGATGGTTGCGTCCCGATTCGAAAACCCAGGTCTCTACAGTTNCTCTTCTTCAAAATATATATCAATAGACACCCAGTGCGAATTACTGAGTTATACTAAGAATAACGGGCTTTGAANGGATTGTAAATACAAAAGTTTTCAAAAGTTACCAGGTGTTGGATGTTAACTGTTCTCTTCAAACNTGCAATGGCTATTGTTTATTAAACTCTAGCTTACAAAATTGACATTAGCTTTTGCACAATAACAAGCTCAGCAAATTTTTGATATGAAGCCAAATGTTTGTGCCGCGCCAGATAACATGTAGATATTAGAACGATATTCAATTAATCANTGATCATGGCACCATTTCTATGAAGTGTGATCAAGGCTTTCTTATCGACATCATAAATATGATCTAGACAATTGAATATTGAATAACCCGTCAATAACTNGAAATAATCTGACAAACTTGATTGTAATGCAGGTTACCATTGAACACAAACTCGACGACGGGGCAGTTATCCCTCTCAGAGTCCACACAATCGTGATATCAGCTCAACACGCACCNGAAATTGGTATTGAAGACCTTCGTCGCGAACTCATGGAGAAGGTAAATTTGTTAAAATAGTGATTGGTTGGTTTTATATAGAGAAATAATNTTATAATTACAGCTGAACAGNTTGCTTACTGCAAGTGTATTTGTTGCANTCTTTGTTTTGTGAGCAAAATTGAACATGTCTTGAAACAACGTNATAGGAAAAATNAGCATTGNCAACTGACTGAATTCACCAAATTCAGTATCACTGTAATGATGCCTTTTTTCTCTCCGAATGCAACTGATCANTGTTTCTATGAGTAAAATGCGGCAATTATTATATATTCTGGNTGTTACCAATAGNNTCAGCAGTGCANTCANTCTGTATGACTAGGAATACATTTGCATCATTATTGCCATTTATGGAGGNGAGGCATCTTGCAATGCATGAGTNGCAAACTGTTNANAGCCTTCAGATGATATGCGGAGCTCTGCCACCTTTGTCATCCCAGTGCATGTTTACTAGGGTTTGTAACATGTTTTTGTGGAGTACCACAACTCAGCTCCTATCTTGTAATGTAAATTGATCTTGTGATAATTGGCGCTTTGCACGGTACAAGGCAAATATTTTGTGGCTCTTCCTCGGCCTATTTCGTGGCTGCAATCTGCAAGTAGATACAGTTCAAGACTTTGCACCCAGTCTGCCCAACCTACGTGCTGTTATGTCATTTCTGTGGTGATGTCAACACCTCAAATGTTGCTTTTTAGGTGTAATGATTTGTTTTTCGGTTAATACTTTTAGTCTTGTATAATTGTTGTCATGAAATTATGAATAGTATCAGGGCTTCTTTACCTTTAGTTTGAAGTTATAATTTGCGCCACTTTTAAGATCAGTCAGTATAAGCCTAAGCCTTTTACCATTTTGTATTGCCTAAAATGTGTTGGCACATTTTGCATATCATTTAGTCGGCGTGTTACTTTGTGCAGGTTGTCAAGGTCGTCGTGCCGTCTAAATATTTGGACCAGAACACCGTGTACCATATACAACCGTCTGGAAAATTCATTATCGGGGGTCCACAGGTGGGGAGACGATTATTTTTTCGTAATCAAGTCTGAGCATGGGTGTAGATCAGTGGTTTTCAAACTGCAGATTCTGCCGGATGATTCGGCTTTGCTATGACATGCATCGTTGCAATTGATGGCAGGCCTGAGAGCGAGTGCTGCTTGATGTTCTGTCAAGTAGTGGGTCATGTAATCTGACTGGGGCGTGATAGCTCAGCGGAGACCAATCAGCAATATACCCTACTATTTAAACTGGGCAAGATGACGAAACCGGCCCTCATAATCCTTTCCTAACATAATACACTGCCGACACTAGAATGATGCAACTACTGCAATATAAACAGTAGCTCCACGCTCACACTCAAGCGCTACCCTGTCTTTGAATTGTGATGATTTCACATACAAGCCCAACGCGTGTTGCCTTGCGCAATGATGAGTTTGGAAACTGGTTTGTAATTTGTTGTTTTGTGTAGTGATAAAGCGTAGCAGACCTTTTAGTAGGATTTTATTGTTTTCTAATTGTCAAAACAGGAATGTACGATGTTTAGCTAATGTGTACAATTAATTCAGGCGATGTCATGCAATGTATGCGACGTCTTGCGATGATCGTGCAGTCATTGATATAGCAATGCGTGAAAGAGTTTTAGCAGTGTATTATTTTACTGGAAAATAGATACGATCTGCTGTTGGCTCGATGTGGCCGCATTTAATCAGATGTGATGTTGACGTGATTTCATGATTCAAAGCTACTGGTGCGTCTTAATTGATTGTGGATTCAAATTCTTTGAACATGGTGTGTTGGTATGGTACAAATTACTAATAGTACACAACTCTGTAATGAGTCATAAAGACACAAGATCATGAACCTAATCAATCTGGCGATGTACGGTTTCGTATCTCGAAATTCATAGACAAATTGCTCCATCTACGGGAATTTCTTGCTTCGACCTGAAGGCAACTATGCTTGTATC
Organism: Botryllus schlosseri; assembly: GCA_000444245.1. NCBI lineage: Eukaryota > Metazoa > Chordata > Ascidiacea > Stolidobranchia > Styelidae > Botryllus > Botryllus schlosseri. Next base: position 12,128 of record ATSW01006779.1, read on the forward strand.
TCTCCCTCTCTGTATCAGTCTACTTGCGTCCTACCGTGTCTAATCACGAAGTGATTAATGCAATTACTCAAATGTAAGTGTTGTCAAGTCTCAATCAATACCTGCAGGCTATTTCTATCCTGCTTTGGAATCTATTTTTGGTCCAGTTGTTTGAGCTGTTTTTAACCTTCGCTCCTACTTGCTGTACCTGTACTATCCGGTTTGGCGCTGTTTAAACAAGGTGTCTTTGTCGGTCGCCGCAGCTAAATATTTGCTCGGGAACTCTGCTCAACCTGAAGCCGGCTGTTGTTCCCTCGCTCATGTTGTAGTGAATGTTGTTGATTCATAAAATTAATGCAGGGGCGTAGCAGGGATGAGGCGTCACAAAGTTCAGATCTGTTGTGGACGATCGAATGATATGATGTCTTAATCCTGAGTGGGCCCTGGATTTTTAGCTCCCTCGCTACGCCCGTCGAGTTGTATTTATTTAATTTACGGAGTTGAGTAGATGAAATTTGCTAATTTGTGAAATTGCTGTTTTTAATCAGTAATCGTGGTGATGTGTTAGCAGCGGGTTGGCTGATTGCCTGGCACCGATGTAGAGATTTGGGATCGATTGGCATGGTGTGCGGTGTCGATAACAGATATCGGTGTAATGATGTCGCTGACATGGTGCTGTCTGTAGGGAGACGCTGGCTTAACCGGCAGGAAAATCATTGTCGACACGTACGGGGGCTGGGGCGCACACGGTGGAGGTGCCTTCTCCGGCAAGGACCCGTCCAAAGTGGATCGTTCTGCGGCGTACGCCGCGAGATGGGTCGCCCTGTCGCTGGTGGCGGCCAAGATGGTGAAGAGGGTTCTGGTACAGGTACGGTTCGTCATTTTAGTGGTTACATAATTGGTACTGATGTTACAAATCACGTCAAAAGGTTTCTTACGCTATCGGAATCGCAGAGCCTATGGCTATCTACATCCACAGCTACGGCACTTCGTCCAATTACTCCGATAACGAACTGCATGATATCGTCACTCACAATTTCGACCTCCGGCCTGGTGCCATTACCAGGTACGATTCCTTTTCGATTCAATAAAATAGGACGAAGTTTTGAATAACCGATTGTGTTTCATAGAGCGCTGAACCTCAAGGCTCCGATTTATCACAAGACTTGCGCCAACGGCCACTTCGGCCACACTGAATTCAGCTGGGAAAAGCCGCAACCTTTGAAGATCCCGAAACATATGATTTAATTTTGCCGCGACGCGTTAAATGGACCTAGTCGGTTTCGCGCGATACATGCCTAATTGACTTCTGAAGTCCTTACCTCAATTGTTTAAATTACGATGCCAAAGTTGAATCCAACTATACCGCCGTTGCTGGTGTCCTAATCATGGTACGCGGTGCTTTTAGTATTACAAAATATTTCGATTTTAATTGCTCACGGTACATACTTGCCGACGGTATGGCAGGATACTACCTATTTGCATGCGATCTTGTGCCTTTCATAAAGTTGCAAACATGCCATTGCTTTTACGGTTTTATTTTACTTCCTNAATGTTTTTCTGTCTCGTTGATTTTTTGCATGCGCCAGCGTCTCAAAAAGCTCAATTGTGTTGCGAATGTGCTTTGTGTTACCACACCAAGGGAAGGCTTGGCTTGTTAGTAGTGTCAACTGAATCTTTTCAACTTCCAAATGTGACATTACTCATGGGCCCCTGTACATTGTTGGAAATACAGCCCCATGTTTCGATGCTACTGAATTTTTATCCTGACACCAACTTAACTATTTANCACAGATATGATTCCTGTAAATCAAAGATAGTCTANNTTTGGGAATGCGATTGTACAACTATGCTAATNGTCTTTNATTANTTTATCGCTTACAAGTACATGTCTCGTCGCACACATTGCACTGTCCTGTGACTCGCGCTCTGTGGATGCATTCGTGCTTTTTACTTTTGACATTGTGAAAGGTATTGCGACCATCTCATTGCATTTGCGATCATTCGTCCGCAGCTGTGTGGAAATGGAATAAACATGTTCAGCAGTTGCACACCTTCTGGGTTCGATGTTTTTACTGGTGGAGAAGGTAAAGTTTCAAGGCTGGTAAATTCCGGCTGCATCCAGTTTTGTGGACTTGCAGTATCAGGCACTGGACTCGGATTATCGATAAGCGACAAATATTGTGATCGCGAATGATTGTCGGCTTATTGACCAAGTGAAGTCGAATGACCCTACATGGACTCGTTTACCCAGACTTTCTGTTNGCAGTAGTAGCTGGCTGTGTTTGCAGTATCGGGTCTCATTTTAGCAGGCGATAATTAATGACTCTTGCAATCGAAAAGGTAAGGAATGGGTGTGAATGGTTACTCTACTCACCGAGAGATTGAANATGACAAANCAAAGATNGTTNNCGTATCCGGTGTCTGGCGTTGAGAGTNACAGAATGTAAATATTTTGTCAGAAAGTACCCTGNGTAATTGACAAGATGTTCGGTGTGAATGACATAGCCTATCGAGAATTACTGCTTTTCTTCTGAGATGTTGAAACGTTACAATTAGCTGAACTTGATATTTTATTTCAGAGTGACGCGGGTTTAACGGGACGAAAAATTATCGTCGACACGTATGGTGGATGGGGAGCGCATGGGGGCGGTGCTTTTTCGGGCAAGGATTTTTCGAAAGTCGATAGGTCAGCCGCGTATGCAGCGAGATGGGTCGCCAAGTCTCTCGTGTCTGCCAAGCTGTGTAAAAGAGTATTGGTCCAGGTATGTTGTTTTATCAAAGATAACTGGCGATGNGACATATGTCGACCGTCCCTAAACAGTACNGAGGTTTTGCTGTTAGACCTCNGTCTTACTCGTNTTGCTAGATGAGCCAGAGAATGTCTTTTTCCACTTTACAATATTTTGGCCATGTCCTATGACTGAATTACACGCAAGAAATAGACTGCATCATTACAATTTGAAATTANTTTCAAAATTGCATCTTTCTGTAATGCATTTTGAGGCGCTCTGTCTAAAACACATTTTGAAACTTGTGTGGTCTGCTATCCATGTGACTAGATATTGTCAGCATTGTTCCATACTCACTGCCTGATTAGTTTTGGTGTCCCTTAATCTGTTTTGACAGTTATTGATGGCAGCATTATTTTGACTTGATGATATTGTGATGGATCCTGATTTTTTTTTGCATTTTTCATTGATATAATTATCGTTTTCAATTCATTTTACAGGTTTCTTATGCGATAGGGATCGCTCATCCTCTATCGATATTCGTAAGTTCATATGGTACATCGAGCCTTGAGGATAAAGAGTTGCTCAATATCGTGCAAGAGAATTTTGATTTGAGACCTGGAGTAATTGTGAAGTAAGATTTGTGTCTGTTTATTTTTCAACTCTACCCACTAAATAGACTTGGTATATCATGACATTTATTGATGGGTGGGATTTATGTAGAAACTGGATTAATTCCACATTAGTAAACATTGAATGGACTGGTCATATGTTTTGAGTCGATAACAATAATAGATGCTCAATACCTTTGGCGCTGTTAGTGCATTGGATGAAAGATCATGCGTATTAGGCAGCTTCATGCTCCATCCAACTTCGGAGATCTCATTTCATAATTTAAAATCTCTGTAGTTTTTGTTCCACACTGGCTATCAGCAGCAGACTTGGGGGTAAATATGTTCCGTAATGTCGTTCAAGTCATTGTCGGTGGTAAGANTGTCACTGGCATTGTCATCAAGCCAACTGACACTCAGTAGTAGTAAATAATAAATACATCAGCATGCAAGAATATTAGTAGTGAAGGAATGGTGCGTAAGAAGAATATAAAGTAAAGTAAACGCTAATTTTATATTATATAAATTACGGCATGCAGATATTTTTGTATAGGCCTACCATCCCTCCATAGTTATCACGTTAACAATCGATTAAAGACAACATAAATTGTCAATTTATGTGAGTGCAATCATGAAAATGTAGAGGGAGGTGTCATATATAGCTTGATATCGGAGGTTTCAAATAGCTCAACACTGTTCATAGTAGTGCAGAATATTTGTGCTTGAACGGAGTGCTGTTGTGTGGATGGTTGGTGTTTCTGTATTTTTGTCAACTTAGTCATGGTTATACTCTCTTCACCAGGGACCTTTCTTTGAAAAATCCAATTTACGGCAAAACCTCGTGCTACGGTCATTTCGGAAGGCCGTGCTTTGCGTGGGAGCAACCGAAGAAGCTGGTAATTTCTAAAGCAGTGCAGGCGAAACTTGATGTGGAGATTGCCGAACCGAAAGAAAAACGAATGCGAAATCACTAAATTATTTCTCTTAGTCTTATTGCGAAGCATTGATGTACAACATCAGTATGTTATTTTCCTCGTGTCTGCATGCTCGAGTTTTGGATCAATATTTTTACTGCAGATTCATAATGCCATATTTTGTCACTGGATTGCTTGATTTCGTCACTACAATTATGGGAATCATCAATCGTGTGGCAATTTGTGTCTGATTTTGTTNGTTTATCTTCTGCACGAGAGAACACTGCTCCGAATTCATGGAGTGACCTTATGCTGCTATTGATCAAACAAGATACTTTTCCTCTGTGTCTTTCCTAATGTTTTCACCGCATTGTCGACTTTGTTGGTTGGAATGGCACGCTATTCTTGTGTTAACATGACTTGGGTTTTTGGTGAACGTATATTGAGTTNTCTAATAATTCAAATNGGGCAGGTTNGCAACTGGAGCTNAGGGATCATTGANGCACATCACGTTTGGAAATGGGCATTNGTTTTATTAAAACGATCAGAGACCACCTTTCTAGATCAGGACACGCCATGTACTGCTAGATTTCGAAACGGTAGTGCCAAACGTTTCGCTAGGCCATATTTACTATGATGAAACGTGTCATATGGGCGGCAATGCGTTGTGAACGCAGCCCGGTACTCAAATTACATTAGGTTTATTATTNACAATTTCAATACACCACAAGACTGCGATACAATGAAAAGNTAGGATGGTGTCGAAACGACTTGGAGTAGTCTACAAAGTCAAGACACCCACCTGGCCCATGCGATGTAAACAGGAGGCATGCACACAGAATGAAAAGTAAAAAGAGAGGTGACATGTGTCGNAAGACGAGATCGGTATGTCTGGTCGTGGTCCGATAAACTTGATTCAGAACTAGTACTGATTCAGTAGAAGTTGTTCGTATTTCGACTTGAATGCGGACATGCTCGACGACTGCCGGATAGCTGGCGCGATACTCTTCCACACTGTAGGTCCGGCGTATTCAACTGTACTTTCGTGAAAACATATTTGTCACAACACATCNACTTTGCACGAAGCGCCATGAAAATTCTATCTATGCTTTGCATAACATTTGTGAAAATTATATTATTGTTGGTACGTTGGTACGCCGTGAAAACGGCCCCGAAATTCCTTAGCCCCTCTCTCTAATTGGCGGATTATAATACTTCTACTTGACAAACTTGTAAATAGTGAAAAGTAAATAAGAAACTCAACATATTACGAAGTAGAAGTGGCGGAAAATTAGANTTACTTGAGTAAGCACTACACGTAGTGGTAAACTACTTGAGTACTTTGAAAAAGTAGAAGTACGTCGATAATGACCACCNTTAGTGCCTCGTCTCTCAACCTACGCCAGTGTTGGCGCGATTATCGTGCGCGTTCTCACATGTGATGACACAATNGGCGTTGACTAAATCGTACNAGCAGTTTTGATGTAACCTGATAGCAGTCAACGATTGTTCAGCGTGGTTCTGCTGAGCCTCCATTGTTATGCCACATAAATNAACTTCAAACGAAGTGATNANNTACCACTACTACACAATTATTTAAAATGCCCCTTCTNAAATTTCTATACTGGTTGTACGCGGTTGGGGGCGACTGGCGAGATAGCGTAGTGGTATAATCCACTGCTGCAACNCCAATGGGTTGCGNGTTCGAGTCCGACCGATGTCGACTCCAGATGTTCCTTCCTAAGTGTTGGATGTTTTTCTAGGTTCCTCCTCGCCATCTCATCCGCGTAAGCAGTGTCTCACGAAAAGCCTATAGAAGTGGGGCGTGCTACAAGTCTGCAGTTACGGAATAGGCCTACAAATGGAAAATATCCGCCTGGTGTTAATGACCATAGTAGTCGACAAACACAATGAGTACCACAAGCAAACAAACATAGCGCAAACTATGATTACAATTGGTTATAGCATAACATAACATAACATAACATAACATGGTTGGGTTATATTTTTATCTGAACAAGTCACACACAATGTACAATGCGATAAGACACAATGCGATGTCATGAACAGATAGGAGGATGTAGAACGACACGCATCATGAGGACGCATGAGGACGCAAAGCCTGAACATGGCTCACTGACCAAACCAAAGGAGACAATAAAACAGTCATAATGTGCCTATCGTAGATATCAAGACAGTATAGTTCTTGCTATATTCTTTCGATACAAATGAACTTTCAATCACTGTTTGAAATGACTCAAGTCATGTTTCGTAATGACTTGATTTCATTCCAGTTTCTATGACATGAGTCATAGTCAAATTTTCGAGTCATTGACTATTCTACTGTGTAAATCCAACTAAATTTATCAGCCTCTTTGAGATAAAATGACAACGGCATTGTTACCAATCCTTTTTTACTTAATTCCATAAAGGAAGTTGCAGACCGAATAGAACAAGGGATCGGCAACATCTCGTATGCAGCATGCCAAATGTCAAAGTATTTCCAACTCGCGTGCTAAACATATATATTTTTGTCATATTTATTGTCGTTCCAAGCAAGGAATACCACGAACCGCTTATCTGAAGGTGGCAACGACATCGTTTACGCCAGTGTTTCTCTAAGTAGGCCCTACTGCAATGGTTCTCAACCTTTTTGTCTACGTGGACCCCTTTTGGACCGCCACGGACCCCCGAAATTTTAGTTCAAATTTTGCTCCATTATCGTGCAACCGTCCCCTGTCTTGTGAGAATATCAATTGTGGGCTACTGATAAACAGCAACAAAATGCCCATTCTTGAAAATAACGTCATGCCCTGCTCTTTATGGAGAAATTGGGAAGACTTTTATTATTTCTGTAGCTATATATTTTTTTAAACCGCGGTCGTGTCTTGAAAATCCGCGCCGTTGATTTGTTATGAACGAATGCCGAAAATCCATCTCCACAAAGATAGCTGGTGGCGAATGTAATAGTAACGCGCAACGCTTCCGACGACACCTTTGGCTATGATTGCAACAAATATGATATCAAAGCTGAGATACAGATTGTTAGTCAGGGATATCTACATAGTCTTATCTATCTATCAGCTATACTGGAATAGAGGCTATGCATATCACAGGAGAAAAATGGATTTTTGCAAACAGATTTTTTTCCAACTCCCCCCCCCCAAAAAAAAAATCATCTCGAAATAGCAGTATGTTTGTATCCGTAGGCTATTGGCAATTTTGATATTAATATGAGTTTGCCCAGTATATTATTTCATCTCAGACGTTCTTTCTGTTTCTGTGAGTTATTAAGTTTTTTTTAGTTATGAGTCGAAACTGTCCAGTGATTTCTCTAAGTTACAAAGTAGGTTATCAACCATTTTGCAAATTTGGAGGTTTCACGGACCCCCTGAAAATACTTCGTGGACCCCCAGTTGATAACCACTGCCCTACTGGTTGCAAAGAGTATAAATTTGGGTCGTGACCGCACCGGAGCTGTCGTTTAATTTGCGTAAGAACTGATTAATTTCTTGCAAAAAATATTCGTACTTCGATCGATCTTCTGTGGCTGCTTCGGTCGTTTCCTATAGCCTCATGTGTCCGCTACCGTAGCCAATAAGTGGCACGGACACCAACCACGGCTTGATCATGAAAAACGTGACCAGGCCTACTCCCGCATTATACAAGGCTTGGGTCGCGAGGTGTTAATGAAACTCGGATTTTCGTCATGCTATAGAAATTTTAATCCATTTGGACTANCTTTCAATACCACTAGGAAAATTCGATTCGAGGTAAGATGANCAATGAACATGTTGGTTTAGAAATTAGCATAGACCGCATTCGGCCGTGGTGTAGCNTAGTGACAAAACCAATGCTGATGGGGTCGCGTCCCGCGGGGTCNTAATTTTCCATTTTCAAAATGTTTGTTTTACTTTTTCGAACTATTGTGGTTTTAATGTCGTGTGCGTCAAATCAGTTGACGTGTCATATAAAATCATCACAATTAAGTGGCACACGTTCCGGGGGTTGCCGAGCTCTGGATTTGAAGCTGTAAATGAGCTGAAAAGGTTTGCGATCGCATGAAGTGTGGGAGACATGAAAACCTATGGAAAAAATGGAATTGTGATATGAAATTTTTCAAAATTTCNNACATTTTGGCATGAGTTCCGGACTCATATTTCAACAGCAAAATGCCGGAGTATGACATTCCTAATATAGCTCATTCTTCAACTCGTTTCATGAATGAGCACTTGAGCTGCGTTCTTAATTTCGTGAACGCGGGTTTGGAATTTTAAATTATTTGTTATCATTAGGGGGATTTATTTTGACATGTCAAAAAAAGTCAAAATTTTGCCAANATTGTAGCGTTCGGTNAAAAAATGTCAAGATNGTTTACAAAGTCAAAGAATTTTTTGCAACCTGCATTTCGTTTGTGTCGTAGATTTTGTACTGGCGGTGAACTCATCTTTGACAATTTACATCTTGTAGCCTACTTTGTAGGCCTACCGTTGCAGANGGCCCATTGTCTGCTCATTATAGATCATAAACATTCAAATGAAACAAATAGGTTGACATGGTGTTATGCTCAACGTACCGCAATATCCGAACTGCAGCAAGNCTGCGTGGGCATTGTATGGCTCTTATATCAAGAAGCGCATGATGAAAATTGTTGTTCAGTGTTGTCAGCCAACAACTGCTGCTGCTGAACGTTCTTTCTCTATTCTTGGCAAGCTACTTAGTAAGGACAGACACTTTCCACCCGNAAATGTAGGAAAGTATCTTTCGTCGTACCACAACAAATTTNTACTATTTCTACCATAATACATGATGTTACTGCTGGAATTCTTCGTAGGGCCAGATTTCGTTAAACTAAAGTCTTTTTCAGACAGACAGTTCAGACCAGAAATGAAGATAAGTAGAATAACTCTAAAATTATGTGGGAAAACACCTAATTTGCATACGTTAGATCAAATTTAGTCAAAATTTAGTTTTTTTTAAGTTGAAAAATGTCAAAATTTTGATTTTTTTTTAGGTCATAATCTTCCTTTTTTAGGTAAAAAAAAATCGCCCTAATAATCATAAACAGTTGGCTTGAAGTCAAAGCTTTAATGATTACAGAACATTGGTGAGAAAAACATTGTTGGGAGACACAGTTTGAATAATTATTATCATTACATAACTTTGTTTACGGCTGCGATGAAGGCCCTATATATATCGTAGACAAACTTATGTAATAATTTAGTCGATAATTGACTAGTAACATATTCCTGATTCTATGTGTGTTAGTGTGTCCTTGGTTAGCTTGCTTTTCTACAATGTGGATAACAACCGCTTGATTGCACAGTTATCAACAAACACATTTCAACTGGCCAGCCGGCGCATGAAGAGGTTTGCAGTCCGTGCTGTATCAGCGTTAAATGATATGTGTTTGCTGATTTTGGCGCAGCTTGGGATATCCCTTCTTCGAGCACAAACAAAAGACACGAAATTTTGTACCTGTCACAATATGTTCATCTTCGCCAAGCAATATACACATTGGTGCTATATAGTTACTAAGGATTTGTGAAGTATTACGTTATGCCGTTTTCCTATATTCCGCACGCGTGTGTAGAGTCGAAATCCAACGGTTCGGTAGATATTATGAGTTTTAGTCATCGCTTAATTCCATTCATTCTTTATTCAAGAAGATACACTCGCAGTATACCCAAATTGAATCTCAAATGTCCACTCGTTTGAAATGGGCCCCGGTATTTTATTTTTCGCTCCGTACAGGTTATGGCACAAACAGCACTTATCACATCATTTTCTTCACAAAACTCTATCTCATCTGTAAATTTAGATTCATATTCATTGAAAGCAAATATAATGTCGCAATCTTGTATTTGAATCGCTACAAAATGATGCGAGGCATATCAGCATCGGGGAATTGATGATGATACCGACGGCTTTAGCGACATCAACTAATTAGTGTTTACAACTAATCGGTGTTTTGTGCCCNNCATAATAGCCTACNTTAGGGATCACCAACGCGGTGCCCGTGATCTACCGGTAGCCCGCGAGAACCAGATGAGTCTGCCGTGGTCACAGTAGCAAATATTCAAACGACCGATTTGAAAGTTCGATCTAAACNGAGAAGGGTTTCATATGAGCAGCAGTTGAACATGGGTCAGTCGATCCTAAGGAACATGCGAACGTAGTTTTCGATCGGGGCATTGCTTGTTTCCGCCCACGTGGGGGCTTAGTGGGAATCTAGTAAATATTCCCGAGTTTCGACGCGGAGATTGGCGCTTCNGCGCGCAGTGCGCCAACGCAACTAAACGCGGAGACGTTAGTCTGAGTCCCGGTGAGTGAGAGTTTTCTGTTCTTCGTCAAGGGGCGGAAAAACTGCCCAGTGCCCTGAATGTCAAACTAAGAGGTGANGAAATTCAACCGATCACGGATTAACGGTGGGGGAAACTGGCAGCCCGTTGCATTAATCAGTAGGCCCACCCAAGGAGTATAGCTCTTGGTTTTAAAAAAAGGTTGGTGACCCCTGACCTACAGGGTGTCGAAATGTCTCGCACTGGGTATCTCATCACCGGCGGTTCCTGCGGCAAAATATTGGTACAGGATTCGAGACTAGATGTAACTGTTACACAAAGAGTAATTACCTTTACCGCCCCATATAGTCACCTAAATCGCCTGATTGCTGAATTGATTGCTCGACCTGAGAGAGAGAGATAGTCTTTATTTTTCATTCAACCGAAATACATTACAAACAGCAATAATGGTGGTACAGAAAATACGCATGCACAGTATTCGGTATTATATAGGAATGATCGATTGGAGATCAACTAGTCTGATCACACCTCGCACCTGATCACATCAAACTGCAGGAGTGCAGGTACACTTGAGTGAATGCGCCTTCGTAGAGCGCACGCCGTATCACGGCGATTGTTCAATAAATCAACGAACAATAGTGCATCAAGTCGAATTGTACCAAAGGTCGTTATTAATGATAACCTCTTACAGAGATGCAGAGTCGATCTGAAATACGATGCATAATATGTACCTGGATCTCATTAAATTTATTTATAGGTGATTGGAGATTAATATACATGGTCACTGCAAACAATGGGATATATGTGGCAGTTGGTTGTTTGTCCAGCTGGTATTCCATTTCATTGCACAGTTCTACTATGCGGTTATGCTATTGACTACAGATAAATGTTATGTCAGTTACACTCAAGTTTATATTGGGTCGTATTTTGAGTTCTATTTACTGTGCCGACACGGCGGTAAGAAAGGGGATCAACGGTTTCACCATACATTGCTTATTGCCGTCTTTCCGTTATTTCAAGACTTTTCCTTTCCCTAACTGTGTGAAGTATTAACATCAACTTCTCGACTAGCCAAAGCTACAGAGAATCAAGATAACATCTACCTAAGCCAGTGTTTTCCACCTTCCTTATCTCGCGGATATATTCCACATCCACCAAATTACTCGAATCACTAGGAAAGCAGTATTTAACTATTTCGGCCACAAGCGGCCATAGGTTGTTGGTACCAGTTCTGTTCTTCCATAATAGCAACAAAAGTCAACTCTAGCTATGCACGTAATGCAATATTCCGTGCTTCGTTTTTTCATGAGACTTCCTAACCTTCCTATCTTCATTTACCATTAGCTAATTTACAACACCCTTTGTAATCCAGCTACTGTCTAATGGTCATAGTTGGGATGACTCGAATCATGACTTGACTCGAGTCACATTGCAAAAATGACTCGACTTGCCTCAGCGTCTCAGAAATGTGGATTGACTCGTGACAAAATTTACGAGTCAATTTAAAGTCATTGAGTAATCGGCGTCGACGAAATCGCTGCAACTTTANCAGTGNTTCTCAAACGGGGGCCCACGATCCTCTTGGGGTCCGCGAGACAGTTTTTAGGANCGCGAGGCATAAATTGAAATTTTAGATTTTTTGATTATGAAAGGTTATTTAACAATGTTATGGCTGCGCTGTCAAAAACTCAACCAAACAGATTTNATCTGATTGCGAAAATCAGCTACATNCTGTACATCAGGGNTGACCAACCTTTTCGGCGAAAGGGCCTCATGAGCAATGTTCCCTCTAAGCTGCGCACGTGCGCAAATGCGCAGTGCTGAAACCGTCTCTGCGCACAGAAATTCTAAGCTGCGCACAAAAAATTCGAAGCGATGACTTCTTTTTTTTAGTCGTTGCACACTGTTCTCCGAGGGACCGCGCAAGCGTGCAGACTCGCGAAAAATTAGAGGGAACATTGCCAGGGGAAAATAGTGTTATCGCTGAAGTCTGAAACCGAGGTACAGGTGCGGTTGTGCGGCCCGTAGGTAAATATTGCGCTCTGCGAAGAAATGATAATTTGCAATGACGTGCGCCTCACGAGAGATTTTTCTTTTAGTATGGTCTCGTACGCGTGAGCCATACTGATATCATTTCAATAGCGCAATCTTTTCTGGAAATGGTGAAATAACAAGGTTTAACAAAGTTATGAATAACAATATGGGCTAGCTCGCGGTTAATCTGTGAGAAACTAACGAATAGTCTTATCCGCGTGGCATGAACATTGCGTAAGATTTATTGTACAATTACATGCTGTGAATTTTCGAAGTCATCACTTCCATCAGGCAAATCTGATCACGTATGGCGAGATAGGATAATATGCAGAATATGCAAGTACAAGCACCAATATTGCTGAAAAAATTCGTTTGAACGGGTGTCTTCTGTCGATAAGGTCATACGTTGATATTGTTCTTGCTTCAGTCAGGCTTGAATATTCGTATCATTATATCTGACTGGTGGTCTTGATTGTAATCAGTGCATTGCTGGTATTAAGACGTCACATCAGTGTTTTAACGCGGTAGGCCTACATCTGGGGTAACCAACTTGCGGCCGTGGAAGGAAATTTGTGCGGCCATGGACATGAAATGCAATTGGTATGTGCTGGCGGCCGTCGACATGCAATTTGAATTTGCTAATTGACTCCCGATTTCTTGAGATATTTTACCNGATCTTGAAATTTTCTTCGCGCTGCGCGNGATTCAATGTGACTTCNTTTTTGGATTTTAATATGTAGTAGCGCCNNTTCTAAGCAGTNTCCACNGAACAGATTCGAACAGTAGGTGATATTTTTCTTTTTCGAGCGAGAAAGGNNTGCGCTCTGCAAAATATGTCGANAAGCCAAAATAGNAAACGAATTTTCGGANGGTAAAATGTGGACAGCATGGAAGTCACGAAATAGCATCCTGTAACGAAGTCATTATACCAATGGGTACGCCCGAAGATGATTATTTATTATTTGGGGGTCCTAACTTTTCCNACACACCTCCCTCGATCAGCTCTACCGGTAANTCTGATAACGTGAGCAGCGAGAGCATAAAAATTGATAGCTATATACCAATTCAATCATGAATTATAGAACTTTTTCGCACGTTTAGGCGGTACACCTACCAAATGTAGAGACAAGAATGGCGGCAAAAAGCGTAAACCCTGAGGGGGGTCTGGGGGTTCGGTTTATGANCCTATGGGGGGCCTGCTTGCGCACTATTGTCCAAGGGCCNGCGNAGTGAGTTGGCGTGTTTGCGCAGACTCGTGAAAAATTNGAGNGAACATTNCTCATGAGATAAAAATAGCACTTATATTACCACGCACCAAAATCGATAACAATTATGNCATGAAAACTCTGTAGGCTAAGTCTGTATTCATGTGCTAACCGCGCCAAGCGCGAAATTTTTTGAAAGTTAATAAATGAATTCCGTCAATNATAATNATCGTTNCATATATTTGGTTGCCTCTATATACCACTGGGCTNNTTTNGCCAGGANATGATNAATNTGAAGTCAAATAAAACTGCCACGAAATATTCTACATTATGATGAGATACGAAGATCTACAAAAATTATCGCTACGATAGGGTTACCATATTTCAGCAACCCATATTCCGGACACTCTTTAGCGCCCACTAGTGGATTTCAAAATGAGTTATGACGTCACACTAGCAAAGCTTTGCTCATAGACCATAGGTGGTAACGATCCGGTTCATGAGTATGTGGCTGTGTATTGTGAAACCGGGACCGAAAGCGCATGTTTTCAGCCTCCTCCCGCCCAATTAAACAATCATTTTGAGCCCACACATAAGAGTAATCGATATATACTACATCCAGTCGTTAAATTATTTGAATGAATTCTGTCAATAATATTGGTCGTTCCATATTTTACTATATAGATACTACTCTCCACCCACGTGATCAGAGTTAGCGGTAGAGCTGGTGGATGATGATGAGTTCGAAAATACAGGGAGCGTAATTGCACATCGATAAGTCATGTACATGTCCTACCGATAAAATTGTTTATCAGCCTTATGCCAGTGCGCACCACGGAGCTTTATAAACACCCCATATCCACTGGTTTCCAACCTTTTATGGTCGCGACTCCATCTCCAATTTGAAAATGTTCCGTGGCCCAGATCAAAATTTGACGAGCTGATTACTAACAGAAGTCAGCACCTTTGCCCCGACTTACTCACGGGCTATTTTGGAAGCTGATTACGTTCAACATATTCGCAAACCCCAGAACAAAGGCAAACGACCCCCCGTTTCGAACCACTATCTTTGAATAAAACATTTGAACGGCCTTAACGATCTCTAGGAATATACCGTTCTCCTATAATTGAGATTACAATTAGGCTTATTCCAGTAAATGAAGCTTGTTTTTATTTATATTTTATTGCAGTTTTTGCGAGGGTGGTAGTCTCCGTATTAAAATCTATCAACGTGATGGTAAATCACGCGCAGCGCGAAGAAAAATATTCCCAGAAAATATTGTTTTTATACTGATTTACGAAAAAATCATGAGCCCACGTCAAGTCTTCACAATTCCGGACATTTGGCATATTTTTGAAATTCCTCCCGGACGCTAGTTTGAACAGTGAAATTCCGGACATGTCCGGGAAATTCCGGACGTATGGCAACCCTACGCTACGCCAATGCGTTGGAACTGATATTTTAGTCATCAACATACTAAAGTTTCGTGCTAAGGCCTATCAAATTATAGGTTTGTCTTTCAAGTTCACAATAAATTATCTGAATAATATAATTATTTGATATTATTAACTAATTTCGAGAATTACTTCACGGGCCGCTCAAAACTTCCTCACGGGCCACGGGTTGGCCACCCCTGATTTACATTGACACCATAAAATCGAACGTGCTGTTTTCTGTTGATGTTGTGAGGGACCATGAGTCATTTAAAAAAATTGATGAGGGACCAATTCGTTTTTTTTTTGAAAAGTTTGAGACCATTGATCAGTACAGATATGTTCTGTTCGCTCATTGGCTCTTAACTTTGTCACTAGCGCCCCCAAGGGGCGACTTTAACTGGGAAGCGGTGGAAATACTCATTGGTCGATATGGGGCACGTTGGAGGCGCTAAAGAATGATGGTATAGCAGTATTCCAATATAGTATGCAATGGCGGCTCGTCCTATAGGGCAACTGGGGCATTGCCCCACCTAAAATTCTGTTCAATAACAATT
>ATSW01006780.1:0-11872 GCA_000444245.1 Botryllus schlosseri
GTTGTACTTCTGAAAAAGTTCAGGATCTTTCATAAATTTGGTTCGTTGAGTTTCGAGAGACTTTACAGCAGCTTCCCTGTTCGGAGGTAAAGCGACGTCATCTGATTTCCAGAGCATCCCGACTTGAAAACGTCCATTTGTTATGCGTGAAGTTTTCTTCATAATATCAATGGCTTGTTCGTCTTCGACAGAGGGATGAATTTCATATGGATCACAATCCAGATCAGGAAATTCAGCATTACATGCAGAACACATTGGTAATGCTGGAGGAACACAATGTTTCCTGAAATTATCATCAATAACAGAAATCTTGTTATTGCAATCAAGAAAATTAACTTCAGTAGAGTCGACATTTGTTCGAAGGGTTTTGTCAGAGCCACCCAAACACCAGCCAAATACAGTGTGTTCAGCACCAGGCAAATTATCTCGGGGTCTGATAACTTCATCTGCCGGGTAGCACATAAGAACTTGTCTACCAATAATAAGGTCAACATCATTTATATCAATAAGCGGAATATACAGTTCTTTCAGGTGTGAGCATTGTGCAACGGTTTCTGCATTTGGGGTATGACTTTCGACATCAGGAAAGTGGCGAGTAGCCAATACATCATTCAAGTTGATGACTGTACTTTCCCCAATCCCTTGAACAGAGATGGACACAAATTCAGACTGGCTGGGAAGGGTACCCGCGGCAGTATTCATCAAGCACTTAACTGGCTCACCACTAATCCCCAATTTGTCTAGTAAACGATAAGTACAAAGACAGTTGGTAGCCCCAGAATCGAGGAATGCATGAGTGGTAATCCTGATAGAGGATGCTCTACAGGTGATTACCACAGGTACTACAGACAAACGAACTGGGCAACTTCTCTCCCCGATCGAGGGAAATAGAGGCATCATTGTGTTGTTGCTGGCAACAACATTGGATTTAGGATATACCTGTCGTTTAAATGCGTCATGTAATAACGAGCTATGAAGATAGCCACACCCATCAACTCTACAGCGATATGACGATGGGCAAGAATTGTGATCATGTCCATAGGATAAACAATTACGGCATACCAGGCTCTCTTCCACGAGTCGTCGACGTTCGTCTATAGACATCCTACGGAAGGTAGCACAGTAGAAGAGAGGATGGGGGCCTTGACATAGGATGCAAGATGAGTGCGGCTTCTTTTCGACGGCATCTTGATCTGTCGAGCTTGAAGCCATGGCAGATGTGGCATTCACCTTTATTGTAGTCTTGCGCAGATTCTTCGAGTACTTCTTGCTGTGAAGATCATTAATGAACCGACCCAATGGTGACCGAGCCAATGATGTTTCTCTTTTGACAAACTTCACGAAATCTTTGAAATTTGGATCGATGCCGGCTTCAACCTGCTCGACATGCTTTGCGAGAAAACGGTTCAAAAATGAAATGGGATATCTACTCAAGATACCGTGAAAAACACCAGTTGCATTCACTTGGGATATTGAATCACATTGTTCGAGGACCCGTTTGGCAGCTTGTAGCTGGTCGGATGCCTCTATAAGCATTTGTAAATTTGTAGTATCGACTGGTGTTTCATCAGTCAATTGTCCAATAAATGCTGCTACAACATAGGATGTGCGACCATAGTTGTCGTACAAGACATCTCGAGCATATTTATAAGCAGCATCATCTTGCCTCCCAATGCGGCAGCACTCTAGCGCAGAGCGGGCTTTTCCGGTGCAAAGACTTATCAACTTATTTAGTTTGGTTCTTGCAGAGTGCCTTTCATTAGGATCAACATCCTCGGGATCAAATGAACAATCAAATTCATTGGTGAACCTATGGTAATCAAGGGGATCGCCATTGAAGCTACTAATTTGAATAGTTTGTAGGTCAAAACCGCGTTTCACCGATCCCAACATGCCACCCCACGGGTTCATTCTACTATCAGTGAAGACTGGTACCTGGTGAGTTACAGGCAGAGAAGGTGGAATTATGGGATTTTGTGGCGGGTGCAGTAGCTCACTATGGTTGGCGTTAGCGGCTGCAGAATGCGGAAAACTATGAGAAGGCATTTCACACGTTTGAAAGTCTGGATTAAAATGGATTGCATTAGCCGGCCCATTATGAGTGGCCGAGTACTGGCCATTATATGACGTACCTGATCGGGCGGTAGCCTGAATATTGTTCCGCTCACTTGATAAGGTAGCGGCGTTAATTTGGTCATGGATAGCCGGCCCAGTGTAAGATAGTGGAAATCTGTTTCTGTAGGTAGGCACTGGAACTGACGAAACGTGGCCGGCAGAACGACGTTGGTCTTGATGTTGGCTGATTAAAACAGGCGCCACAGGTTCTTGATGAGATGGTGATAAGTAACGATCAGTAACATGGTGATTGCTCCTTATATTAGGTTCTGGCAACGAACATCCTTCAATACGGTGAATAGGAGGACTCCATGTTGTAAAGGTTTGAAACTGCATAGGAGTAGCTAGAGTGGGTGAAAACTCTTCCACAGGTAGTTTATCAGCAACAGCAAATGGTATTCTTTCGCTAGGGGTAACATTGCTACCCAAGCCGCAGTAACTCTCTTGACTAATCACAGAAGCTACTGAGTCAGTTTTAGACGAAGCTCTAGCTCGTTCAAGTTTGTCCTGAGCATGAAGAACATCCCACTCCAACTCCTCCAAGTTGTATTTCGATCCTATATCCTTGTTTACAGAGGATACCGGTACGCCGGCTATCGAACCTTCATAGTTCAGTCTACTCCTTGCGCCCACAATACCTCTCAAATTTATGTCGCTAGGCGGCGTACTTACTGTTTCAGAAGTAAACTTGCCATATGCGTCATCAGCAATCTTCTTAGTATAATAACATAGGTCATAAAATGACCGGATTCTTTTCAATGTTAATTCAGCAGAGTCACTGACGTCGGTCATCTTCTTCGCTTCGAGAGTAAGATAATCCAAGTGGGCACTGACTCTGTGAAATGTCTCATCGAGACTGTCTTTCGCAGCCACAACCGCAGCAGGTAGAGAAGCTCCACTCATACATTTCATGAAGTACGCATCAGCAGCGTTGAGGTCTCTTCTTAGACCAAAAATGTTGTCATTGACTTTCGCATCGAAGTCTTTTGACGGAGTATCCATAATGTACCGCTAGGTAACACTCGATTTTTTAACCTTTATAGTCTCCAAAAAATGTCGACTACCGTGTTGTATCAAGCTGACTTCTTCTGATTTTCAACTAACATCAAACAAGAACACCAAGTGGATCAATATCTTATTTGTGACGTTAAAAAATCACTCGTTTTCCTGAAAGGACAAAACATAAACGATAGACAGAGCAGAACTACGACAAAACAAAACAGGCGACCGCCACCGCGTCACTCGACATATTGAGCCCTGCGCCATACCATGTGCAGGGTGCACTACGAAAGAGTCAAGGCGGTGAACGATGAGCCATAAAGAAAAATCCACCGCGACAATGTTTGTTATGGAATGTAATGAACTTGCAGCTGTAATGTAGCTGCCATTGTCTATGCGCTGGTGACTAACCCGTTTGTAACGGTCGGTGTATTTGTAGGCAATGAGTAAGCTAAAACATGCCGATTATTATTATCCTTTGCTCTCTCTATTGGTCATACAGAAGATCAAGTGATTTCGTTGAGTCAAATTCCAAGATAGTTTTTGGCCAATTACGCATGTACCGTTGGACAACAATAATCTGATCGAGACAAAAATAGTTTGAAATCTCCGATCCAACAGCTTGCCGAGAGGATAGAGCCGGAAATACGGAAAAAAATGAAATATCTCAACAAAATTCGTGTTTGCTTTTCTACTCACCAGAACAGTATAAAATATGCACACAGTTCCTGTGCAGAGAATGGAGCCCCATAGATTCAAACCGGTGACATTACTCAAAGCTAACGCTGGTCCATACGTTACGACGCCACCATAGAGCAACTAATAGATAGAAGAAACGCAGTTCAATATAATAGACTACCGCCTATGCAGGATTAGCAAACCGATATATACTCACGGAAAGAATTAAATACAAACATGTCACGCATAACCTTGTTACTCGGTTGAATCTTCTTTCTAAATACTGAAATGAGGCGAAAATGCAGTGAGTTCCCTGTTAGGTATCACGATTATGATACCAGAGGTATGTACTAAATCTCAAGTACGGGATAGGAAATTTTGTTTATAGTTATATATATGTTAAAATTGGATGAACCTTGAACATTTTTGGAGAGTATAAGAACAATTTCAGAAAAGAATAGATGACACACTCCCAAGGCGTCGTCACCCTGTTCACTGCCAACTGAACATTGAACCTAAGGATCATATCAATGACATAGATATCCCCCTCTTTTCATATGGGTCAACTGTTCAACACCCCGGCCCCACCCAGTAGCGTAGCAGTAACTTGGCGCTCATCGCTCTGCGCCATGGGCGGCAGGCTGCCAGGGGGCGGAAAAATGTGAGGTGATGACCTTTTTTTTTAGTAAACACGAGATTTCCAGTAAACATAATTGAAAAGATTGAAACTATAATTCAAAATTTGGGCGGCATTATCAACTAAAGCCATGGGCGGCAGCATATGCTCCTACGCCACTGGCCCCACCATGATGCTGGAACCTGGATCGAGGGCCGTCATGGGCGCATAGCCAGAATCAATATTTTAGGGAGGAGTCGGGTATATCAAACAAATCATTAAATGGGCACGAAGACACAGATACATTGTCACTTGAAATAGCAAATATGACGTAACGATGTCCATGTCTGAAATTTGATGGGGTAATGCTCTTTCGCCCGTTCCTGTTCAGTGAGCACACAAATGCGCAATGGTAAAGGCCTCCGAATTATTTTTTGAAAAACTTAATGAAAGAGGTCAGCACTTAGCAGCTTCATTATGGGTCTAATGATTTAGTCTAAGTTATATACACTCATGCGTATCACGCACTTGTACTCACCTCGTACGTGCTTGTGATTTCCAAATCATAAAACACGGGGATGAACAACCCGATAATGATTAAGGGAAGGTAAAGGTACACCATGCCGTACCAGGAAAACATGGTGCCGTAGATGTAATATTCAGCGGGAACACCAAGTATAGTAACCGATGACATGAAACTTGCAATAAGGCTCAATGAAACCGGTCCTGAAAGTTGAATGCAAAATCATATGTCCGTAGTAATCAATATTCGATGTGGTAAGCGTCGTCACCTCGTCATGGATGACGGATGAATGATGATACTCACCGTAAGTTTTTTCTCAATTAATAGGGGAAGCAACGACTTTCAAGACAAGATAAATTTATGGTCAATCACCGGTGACAGTTTTCAAAATTACACGATGCCCGGGGCCCCGCGACTTGATTTGAGGTTTCGGAAGAAAGCTAAGAAACAGTTTTGAAATGCTAAAGTTGACTACAGTTTCAACTACAGCTATTCTCCGGTGCCCAGCATCACTATTCGTCACTAGCTAAAACGGCTGTGGCGATGGCAACAGCATTCCATCGNGNNAGAATCNGCTGANATGAATGAGCATGAGCATATTTCCTTGACGTACAATGGCCCAAACACTGACAAGACCGAGACGTTCAGAGAGGGGGGGGGGCGAAATTTTTCAGTATCACAAAGGGGGGCGTGTCTAAAAAAGTTTGAGAACTACTGACTGAGGGCTTCCCCACAAGTTCAAGTTTTACGTGGAGATGGTATTTCAGCTAGTAACGTATCTTGCTAGCCCCCATATCGATTCCTTAGTCTCTGAAAAGCGTTTCCAGGCACAGCTCGGAGTTCAAAATAAAATAAAATTGATGATAATGATTTTTTGTTGTATTTGTATTCCTTCAATAAAATATTACTTCTTTTGGGGTCACTATGCTGTTGTTAGGTAGCACAGAGTTGTACAGACGTAGAGTTTTAGAACGTGGATGCCTATTTATATCGATATTGAACAGTGGCGGCTCGTGATAATATCGGGTGGTGGGGCAAGGGGTGTACGCGATTTTAATTGTCTAAATGACGTCACAATAGTGTATTCCGACGTGAAAATGTGTTGTCACACACAGTTTGTATGGGGTATATACATTAAGCATGGTAAACAAGACTTGTATTTCAAATTATTCGAAAGAAAATATCAAGTGCAGTTGTTCATACCTGCATATTTTAACGTTTGTATCAGCAGGCCCGAAGCGATTTTTCAACTACAGGAATTTTAAAAGTTCACTAGTGGTTACTACTTCGGAAAAAGATGTATTAGAATATCAACAAGTCAACTCGAGCCGAGCAATGTTGACTATCGGGTAATATCGAGACACCGTTTGCAGTAGACCACATGCTTCAGATCACGATACGATACCCAATTTCGGTCGAACTAGAGACACTGTCCCCTGGCACCAGCAGTGTAAAAGTGTATAACATGGCGTCCTTATCCTCGCTTATACGTCAGCCTTTCATTTTTTATCGCAATACGTTGGGAAAAGGTAAGAGTGCGCTTTCCTGTCCTCCCGTGTGCGATTAGATCAATGGACAATTTCCAGGCTGATAAGAGCCGAGTCTTGCCTAAAAACACTGAATTTTGCGTAAAATATATTGAGGAATAGGCTGATCAATTGATCAGCTGTTAGCCGTCATCGAAAACGAACTAGCTCACGCGCTCGACATCGGGTTGTCAGCAAATGGCTTGAAGGCCACAATTTCACGGTGAAATTGGCATTGGAGAATATAAAATAAAGTAAATATTTGAATGCAAACCAAGAATCTTAGTAAACTGTTTCATGAGATCATCATCACATCACCTATCTCAGTATGAAACACAGTTAAAATTAGCACAGACCAACGCCGGCTTTTGCGTGAAATCCGCAATGCGGTAGTCAGTGTTAGGCCAACCACACTCGACCTCGATAATGAAATTAATGCCCTAATCATTGAGTGTCAACCTCGGGACTTGGCACAGCGTTCGATACTGAAATCAAGATATACCGTCCAAAAGCTCAAGACGGATATAGGTATGGAGCATCGTTAAAATCGATACAGACCAATACCGGTATTGCGTAAAATCTGTTAGTGATAAATGGCGAGTCAGCTCTCACTCGAACGAAATTACCACCCACATAGTTCAGTGATAAACTTTAAACTTGGTAAGGCGATCGATACTAACACTACGACCAACTATGCCAAATGTCATGACCGATTTCGGTATGGAACATCGTCAAAATCAATGGAGACCAATACCCGCTTTTGAGTAAAATCTGTTTGCGATACATGACGGATCAGCACACAGTCAACTTTGGAAACGAAATTACTACCCTACACTTTGAGTAGCAACCCTGAAACTTGGAGCAGTGGTAAATACGACCTTCACGACATAACATACCAAGTTTCAAGAATTATCATGGAGCGAAACATCGTCAAAATCGACCTATACCAACAAAGGTCGACTCAACGCATATGACGGTAACCGAGTTCAGATATAGACACGATTGTTACATCACACCTTAAGGGCAACCAGGCAGGTTGCCCCACTGCTCGGTGATTTTATGAATAGGAGAGAGCAAATCACCGTTTCTTTATTGTGCGCGGCTTTGAGAGAATAGACAGTGAAAGCTTGCTATAAGCGCTACCGGGGCGAGCCCCGGCTAGGCATTCACAAAGCGAAAACACAGAAGAGAATTCGATTTTCGCAGAGACTTCGCTAGGTATGGGCATTTACAAGCGGAAGCACAAGAATAATGCGGGTTTCGCTGTGATTTCGGTATATATTGATTGTTGTGCATCGATAAATGGTAAATAATTGTTATTGAACCGAATTTTAGGTGGGGCAATGCCCCAGTTGACCTATAGGACGAGCCGCCACTGATATTGAATTCATGCGACCCGCGGCCGCTACGAAATTTGAAAAGTGGACCGCGACCTGTTTTGAGTTGGCGACCCCTGCGTTACAGCCTATATTTCGCTTATCGGTTCGACAAATTATTCTGCTTCAAGTGACTTCCACTCCGTAAACTACCAAGAGCAGTTTTAAAATCGTCTATGGACTCTGTGATTGTACCAGTTACGTGAATATTAATAACTATCTGTTGAACTTAGAAGTCATTTCCTGCGTTTTACTCGGATGATCATCACACGACATCCATTTGACATAAGCATATAGGGTTACCATACGTCCTCTTTTGAGAGGATTTGTCCTCTTTTTTTACTTTTTTGAAAGTGTCCTCGGAGGACGCCCAAATGTCCTGTTTTTTGAGAATTTTGGTTAAATATAGGGCAAAATTCGACTGAGATACAGTAAATCAGCACCGAAGTAACGCTCCGGCGGCTAATTCGGGAGATGAGCCGGAAGTCTGACCTTTCTTTAGTCAACCGACCACGAAGTGGGAAAAATTCACCATTTTTTCAGGATTTTCCTCCGCTATTGCAAGTCTGAAAATTTTGAAAAAGTGTCCTCTTTTCAGATTTCCAAAATATGGTAACCCTACATAAGCAGCATTTCAAAATATTTCCTTTGTCTCGCAGCAGCGTCACGCTATGCCGGTTGGAAAGTGTGGCAAAAGTTTCAAACATGGTATGGAAAAATCAGGGATAGCTTGAAACTCAGGCTAGATATCCCCGGGAAGAATGTTGCTATGTTATGGAGAATTGTAGGAATATGGTATGGAACAATTGAGCAGAGGTGGTCAAAGTAGTCAAGAAAGCTACTCAAGTAGAAGTAGAAGAAGCAACGAAAAAATCTACTCAAGTACGAGTAGAAGTACTTCCTCCATAAGCAACCTAAAACTACTTGAAGTAGAAGTAGAATTGACTGACTTTAAAAGTACTCAAGTAAGTAAGTAGTTGCGAAAACGATCCTAATTCGTTCACATGGATTGTAAAAAGGAGCAAATTGAGCTATGCGAAAGGCGAGGAGCTTGATTCATATTGATGCACACCAGCCGGTATCCAATTTTCGATAGCATAAGCATTTTTCCACATCATGGGATGAAAATGATAGTATTGATAGGGAAATGCGACACTAATGCTCTGTTTTCTCGAACAGCACGTTTTAGAAAATATCATAGTATGGTCGTAGTAATAAGTCGAAGAGAAATACGGAGAAGTTGTGTAGCATACGGTGTAAACACTCTGCGCGATTAGTAAACGTTGATGAAAAATATGGCGGACCGTAATAATGCCATATTATGTAGCTTTATTTCCGAAAATTAAAGGCACTACTACACTTGCTTTTATGCTTCAACATGTATTTTATCCATACAAAAGAACTGATATTCATTATAACTTAAATACTACTTCTAAAAGTGGAATATGTATTTCATGCCTATAGTCCAGAAAGTTTCAAAGGTGGTATGCTAAAACAGCTTTAAAACTAACAAAAAGTCAGAGTCCACTTTTCCAGGTTAGGACGNGCCATGGACATGGACATGCTAGATTACGATATGACAAGTAAATGNTAGATTGCGAAACATCAGATTCAAACGTTATGATGAGCCATATATACTGTGAAGAATTATTTCATATGGNCGACGGGCGACAATGTGCTGTGAACGGAACCATGCCAATCCGCTACCTAAATTACATTCATCGATACTTTCGTACTTTGTGAAATCATACTGAACACGCCGTATCCACTGCGCACGAAGCGCGACGAAAATTCTGGGCTTTACCCAACTTTTATGANAATTAAATGTTGATACTCCNTNAAAACAGNCNCNAAATTCCTCNGGCTANCTTCNTGANTNNAAGATTGAACTACTTCTACTTGACANACTGANAATAGCGAAAAGTAAGTAAGTAGATNACAAAATATTNCGNAGTAGAAGTAGAAGTAGCNAAAATNNGATCTACTTNAGTAAGTACCANAAGTAGAGGNAAACTACTTGAGTACTTCGAAAAAGTAGAAGTACTTCGTTACTGACCACCTCTGCAATTGAGTCAGGTATTATGGAAATGTCTCATTCCATTCCATAGCATACCATGCCCTGGTTACCACAAAAGGAGCAATACTTTATAAAAAGTTGTACAAATACAATAAGAAATATCATGATAATCAATTTCATCTTATTTTGAGCTGTGCACGATCAGTCTGGCATATACAGGAATCAATATTGGGGCAGGCGAAACACGTTAATATAGCTGAAAGACTGTCTCCTCGCCTAAAGCTTGATCTTGCGGGAAAGCCGTGTTCGGTTCGGTTTATTAGCAATTTTTATCAGTTCAATACACCACAAAATTGTGATACAATGAAAAGATAGGAAGGTCTAAGCGTCTTGGTCTTGACAGTGTCTGGTTCATTGAACCTCAAGGCAATACGTTCAATAGCCAATTGGCCATTCATATCGGCTGATTCACCCTCGATGACATGCTGTTGGCAGCGTCGAAGCCGTCGAAGCTGGTGAGAAATGGTGATGTTGGGCACAGGCTAATAGCTTATTTTGAAACAACAGCAACAACAACAACAACAACATTTTGAAACTGAAATAAATTCTAGCATTTCGAAATGCTTTACTTATCGTTATTCCGAAATCTCAAATCAGAGCGCGGGCCGCAAAATATGACCTCGCGGATCACGTGTTGATGACCCCTGTCGCAGATAAACTGACTTTCTGAAAACGCATCTGGCTCAATTACTGGTATTAAATAAACATGTGACAAGAAAATTGTCG
The DNA here is from genome assembly GCA_000444245.1 of Botryllus schlosseri. Classification (NCBI taxonomy): domain Eukaryota; kingdom Metazoa; phylum Chordata; class Ascidiacea; order Stolidobranchia; family Styelidae; genus Botryllus; species Botryllus schlosseri. Next base: position 10,637 of record ATSW01006780.1, read on the forward strand.
TATTTGGAGACTATGATATGGGGCCAAAGATAATTTAGCAATATAAAGCTCCTAGATTCTAACTCATTTCTGCATTGATATGTCCCAAACAGGACGACGTCAAATCGCCAGCAGGACGTTTTTGCGTATTCAGTCATCTTTACTTTACATCGGCAGAGTGAATACAAAAACTAACTTACCGAAAGACATTTGCCTACCAGCCATAAGGTAGTCATTTGCCATGTATAAACGCTGTCTTCGGGAACGAATCCCGTAAAATAATCCGATACCGGCAGAAAGTAACAGCATAATCCCAAACACGACGTAGTCCGCAGCGTGAAAGTAACTAGCAGCAGCCGCATTTGATGCATCGACGGTAGATGTCATATTGTTCCAAATTTTCGCGCAATTCAAACGATGAAGTCCTCACAATTTATCTTATTGGTGGGTATACGTGTTCGATGACATCGTAAAGCGAAAATGGTATCGGAAGCTAGCCTATCGAAAAGTAGATGTTCGCGAAAGTTGAGAAATATGACAGAATCGCCTAATGAGTATACACATTCGATCCATCAGAAGGGGACACAATTCGTCGCCGGACATTTTGGCATTTGCATTTTGGGAGATTTGATGGTTCCTATGTCCACTGGATATCAAATGCTCGAAAGCTTAGCGACGGCACAAGTTGTTGTTTTGTTGTTCATGGTGTTTCGACAACATAGGACTACACAGGAATAGATTTCTTATCATGGTTCCTGATCTGCCGACTTGACCATTTTCGTTCTAGACACCGCCTATGCGGATCACATGGCGAGGAGGAGCCTAGATAAACCTCCAACACGCAGGAATTCTAGAGTCGCCCTCGAACTCACAACCCAGCTTCGGAACGCATCGCTACGCTATCTCCCCATGCAGTGGCATAAGTTGATTAGAAAGGCAATTGAAATACTGTACGTTACAGTCGTCCCGAGCAAGCACGAACCCGCTATAAGAATGCATTTGGCTAGCTGACAGCTGAATCTGTGAGCTATGATTTGACTAATACCGAAAAACCGATATCAGGCCCGCTAGCCCCTGACCTCCAAATGCTAACTATATATCCTTCTCTCGTCATTCCTTACCATTTAAATTTTAACAGAAACAAATATAGTTCAGCAAGAGTGGAATGCAGCACTTTCAGTGCATTCTGATTGAGAACATAACGCGTACCCAGTATTAGCGCCCTGCCGCGAGTAGGCCTACTCTACGCAGCTGCAC
>ATSW01006781.1:0-19437 GCA_000444245.1 Botryllus schlosseri
CAGTTACAGCTTCCGTTGTCATAAACTAGTGTAGTAAAGTAATTTAATAGCAAAAGGGATATTTCTGTTCTCTGTTCCTACCTTAACCAAACCTCTTGTTTCATTGAAATTGAATTCGAATAAAGTTTATATAGTACTCAACCATTGGCGCAAGCTCCAATTGTGTCATATCAATTTGTAAATGGGTAATGTATTGCATCTTATCAATTCGTCTCTCTATTCTCTATTTCGGCTGGTAATTATAAACTGAGGCTATGCAATTCGCAGTTTTACGTATATGTGAGCGATACAATGCCTTCTTGCGTGTATATTCAACTCTATATTCGTTCATATGTTCACAATCAATGACCACGCAATCGGTACTTCAGACAGCTAGCAAAATGCAATGACGTAACCATGCCTCATACTTCGAAAAGGTCACTTGACTTGAATTGTGACTTGACTCGTGACTTGACTCGAGTCGCCTCCAAAAATCGAGTGACTTGATTTGACTCAAGTCAACTTCGAAAATCGATTGACTTGACTTGACTCGAGTCAAATTGTGCAATGACTCGTGACTCGAAGGTAGTGACTTGATCCCAACACTGGTAGACTACCTAAACAGCTGTTTCTCGGATAAAATAGCTGTCATTCATCATATTTTGTTTAGGAGAGAACTACATTTTCTTTCAGAAATGGAAACATATCTGATACCAGAGAAGAGAGATAGCTGCTACATTACATAGCTCCTTGATTCTACCACAACCTTTGCCTTTGGAATGATACAAGCAATGAAGTGTCCAGAGCCTACTTTATATAAGTTTCTGTAATGTTACCCTATATTAAGTTGGAAATTGAGCACTGTTTTGATCAGGCACCATAATTCGTGGCTGGAAAACCAAACAGTTTTGTGTCAAATTTTGACTTTGACCACATGATTTGGACAAATACCATTTTTTTTTTAAATTTACCTTGAAAATTCAAGTTCATATGTTCTCTTCACTTCACGCTACTTAGGAACTTGGAGCCCGGTCAAAACGTAAGATCTATGTCCAAATAGTGACAGAAAAAAAAATTCAAAAATACGAAAGTGGACATAAGACAGTTTCGTTTTCCAGCGATGATATTATCATGTGGTAGATCTGGTAGTTCTCTTGCTGCAAAACATGAATAGTTCTCATTGGCTACCGACCTTTTCACAGAATCCTTCAAGGTTGCCTCTCGGTGGATTGTAGTTCCCACCTGGACCGCACATCATACCAAAACCGCTTACTGACGTCTGTCGGTATAGTACGAGACCTGCATTGGTGAATACTTGTGTTGTTACCATAGTAATGCCAGCGGATATCGCTGAGATTACAGGTAGTAAAAGAGCGGCACATGATGGACCACACTGGTTCAAATAAATTTATAATTACTGCTATACCAGTACTTTGAAATTAATTCAAATCAAAACGGAGATACATTTTGAGCAATTGTTTTGATAGCAAATTGCATGCAGGTGCAGCCAGAGGTTTGCTGTCCCATATGCCCTCTCGCAACAATTGTGTTCTTATGTGATGCAATCACTATCGTGCTATATACTATTGTCAGTTTGGTCTTGTAATTACTCCACACTTTGGAGGTGCAATGGTGCAAATGTTTTCGTCAATATCAATCAATGATACTACGGATCGTTGGCCTGATCTTAAACCAGGGTAGTTTTCTAGTTTGTGCATAATAACTTCATAGATCAGGAAGTCAGAATGTAGTTACCGCCATTACCGGTATTGGCATATTACAACCATCACCCCCTTTACTGCCAGATATGCATATTGCATAACCCAACAATGGAATAAGTCAACGTTTGACTGTTGAGCAACCTGATCATATTCAAGACAGTCACTGAAATGTGAGAAAACTAAGTATAACCAGATTTACTATCAACATATGGGCGTTGTGTACACAAAGCTATATTACATCCACACCATTCTACTCTGGATTCTGTGGTTTTGGTAAGCCTTCCACTTCACTGGTCTATGGGTTCCAGTGAGATTTAGAAATCAATCAAGATCCTGTATATAATAATATTTCACACACAGCAGTAAATTTTCCGGAGCATTTCATACAGGCCTACATCAATCTATAGCACAGTGACTCAGAAAGTAATCTGAACATCATAGCCTTGAGGCATAATTCCAATTCATGGAATTAATGATGCTCATTGGATACATATTTGCCACAGCTATGCAGAAATTCCGTCATTTGAATAGATCTGCATCTATATCAGAAACCTGTTGTGGAGTATATAAGACAATATTATAGAATCCTGAATCCATATTAAATTGCTTACTACCATGGAAATCTTCCATCATTTTTTGTTCAAATTAGTAATTTGTAATGATACAATCACATTGACAAGTTTTCTCTCGTCTCTCTAAAGCAACAGGCCTATCTCACATATCCATGTGTTTATAACATAAACATCTGTTCAATGTTTTTACGGCCAAGGTCAAAAGAGCAAGCAACTGATGTAGTCACCATTTTCTTGTGGGTGGGATATGATTTCAAAAAGGTAAATGTGTTTTAGAAAAGGTACTGGGAAGCCTATACAAACATACACGGAATTAATGACTAATCCTCCAAGGAGTGTCTTTAGCAGTAATGCCCTCACTGTTTACTCTAAGTGACTCACCATACTGGACCAAGTCAACACAAACGGTCTGCTTGGTGGACGGGGCAAAGTCGGGATTATTTAGATCCCAACATCTTTGCATGGTGATACGGTATTCCAAGACGGGCAAGACCGCGAATGCAGCTTGTACAAACCAAGCAACCATCAGAAATACGGAATATCCAATGAGCTGAAACAAAAAACACAAGTCATTAGACACTAGACAGGTTTAAAAGAAACGGCATTCTCATAGCAGTACGACATTCCATGAAAATCTATTCATCATGATGGATAGTTCGTTGTCCTTGACAAATTACAGCTGTATGTGAAATAGATATTCCACAGCCTTGAAGATGATAAATTCACTCACAAACGACGTGCAACTGATTGATGAATCGCTGGTACGGTCACCAACATAATTCCGGTCTCTGATAGCAGCATTACAGCGATGCGAGTCAACGATAAATGCGATCGAAGATATGAGAATTATAACTGCCCACGCTCCCAGAAGTCCCATGCATATTGTGAATCTGAAGTGAATTGCAATCCATCAACAAAACCGACAGCAAAGCCGACACCAAAAACCGTTAATCAAGTAACGTCACAATCCAGCAAGCGGTTCATCGGTTTGGTGTGGATTCAGGAATCCAAATGACCTTGATGATATGAAGTAGCAATAATATGTAGGCTTATTAACTGGATAATTTTATTAGGGAGGCAATGTCAATTTTCTTTTCATATCCATTTTATTCTGATTTTCGAATACATGCCCTACCAATTTTATTCCTTACAAAAATGAAATTCTAAATACAGGTCGATATTTTAAAGATTCCAATCAATATCATCAGTAAAGCTTAATGTTAGCGTGCTAGGTTACTCAACGCTTACCTTTACCTACTTTGCACAGCCCATTCAACTGTAAGAATTGTGGTCAATAAACAGTAGCCACGACGCTTGAAATAATGAATGCTAAATTAAATTTGCTATAAATCATTTGAAACTGCGCAAGTTGTAGGAGTTTATTATGCAGGCTACATTAATCAGAGCTGGGGTTCTCAATCTTTTTATGGTTGTTGTAAGTCATAACAAACAACATTTTGAACATATTACGAGGTCTACTGCTTAAAGTGCTGGTTAGCATTAGCTGGCAGTTACGATACGCTGATCACGGGTCTTGTTTACTTGACGTTATAACGTTACCTAGACCAATTCTGTTACCAAATTTCAAATCAACCGTTACTGCAGTGAAGATCAACCTCAACTCATGGAGATGAAGTTTACACGAAAAAGTGCTCTTATTTCCAAGTAATCACGGTAGTCTCTCCAAGATCACAAGATTCAACAAATTGTTTTAAATAGAGAAGGCGTTTACTTACGCTTGTGGTACTCTGTTCCCTGGTATATTTGGATTCACTGGTACATACTTGCTTTGGGCAGGGTCCCATCTTAAATTGGGCGGCGGATCAAGGGCGGGGTTACCACTCCCTGAAGGAAATCAATTCCACAATAACATAGTACAAGTGTCAATACATTTTTGGTTAAATTGGTATTCCTAAGCCTACATATGACAGGTTATTTCGGCAGTATTCCCTACGTAATAGCACCCCGGTAGTGCGAGTCGTCTATACAGCTTTATGCAGAAGAGACAATAAAATAATCTTCTAAGACTTCACCCAGTTATGGCGTATTTACAACCCTAACATCCTTGAAACCGCACGTTCAAGTCAATCTTCAAGTCGTTCACGTTTTAGCCATAAACTTATGCAGCAATCAATCAAAATTTTCTGTATAAAAGAAGCTACAATATTGCGTAGTTGCTATATTCACGAGTAGTGAACTAGTGAACTGGCAGTTAGCTTGAAAGATTCTTAATGCTAACACCATTTCAAACCCTGAAATGTGAAAATACAATTGAATTATTGATCAACCCACGTTTCCCTAAAGGTTAATCTATTCTCCACATGTATGATTTTTGGAAAAGTGATATGGTAAGGTGATATTTATTTGCACTAAATAACATTACCATTGGTAAAGTAATAGACAGGTGAACGAGCCAAGAAAAGGGTATTCTTTGGTTGGTGAATGCACAATGCTTGTGTATACACGATTACTACGTAATTACATTAGGGTTCAGTTCCATTGAATTGAAATGAATATAATATAGCCTGACCTTTCCATGTTGGGTGCTTCAAAATAGCTTTGATGCCCTACGCCAAGTAATAGTTTAAAAATAGTTTTACATGACTTTAATTTTATTGGAATTCACAAGATAATGAATGAAGTGTAACAGGTCAGGTACAACTCACATGATTCATTTTCCTATACAAAACAAATCCGCAATGATTAGTGTAGTCTTGCAGGCAAAGGAAGCATACATTTGACATCAGGAGTATTGGATGATTTACATTCTCATTCCTTCTTATCTTAAACATGATTCCATAACAACATGAACACTGAGCAGGGTTGGACGATGGTTATAAAATAATTGTACTTGAATACATCTCTTAGGTATCTGTAGACACTAACTACTACGTAAAACAATCAAGAATTACATAGTTAAAATACAAATTGTTATTGTGTAAGTAGGCCTACTCCGTAACTACTTTACATTCTTCTTAAAGAATTATTTTCTCCTTGCAACAATGCCGCGAAACTACCAATTAACAATGCTGGTGACCTCATTCATCACTGTTATGAAGATACTACCACACATCTAATGCAAAGAATATTTGTCAGCAGATGTCTTGGTCAATGCTAGTACCGTATAAATAAGATGGTGTAAAATCCATCTAATTCTCAGGTGAAGCAAAAACCCAAATGATACTCGGAAATGGTCCACATTGAGTTTCAATAAATATACTATACCTAGAGATGAGTGAGAAGGAAGTCTGTCGTATTTAATTTGCGGAGTGTACTACATAAATCACAAAATCAGTATATTTTGAATGCAAATATGATTTGAGCCGCATCAGATTTTTTCAGTTCGTGTCCTGAGATTTGTGATAGTGATGTCAATATTATTTATGGTATATCTTCAAAGTTGTAACGAACATTAGATGTGCTTTATACATTTATTCAGTTACCTGACATTAGGTATATAATAGCACTTTTGTTTTGACATTACACATCTTTGAACTAATTATAACCATCTTACATGTCAAGCAGACTGATAAGGAGCTCTAGACTTAGCAAAACTAACTTTGAGAAGGTCAAAGTTGCAACGGTTTGTAAAATAGCCTAATAGGCCTACCATGTTTGTTTGTACGTACAGTCGTACATAGATCTAATACATGACTAGAAGCCTATATTAGATTGACGAGGCTTCTATATAATGAAACCTCATCTAGAAAATAGCCTATCGATTTCCAATAGGATGCATTGGTAGGCCAATTTATCTAACTAATATCAATCACTTATATACTCGTTTTAATTATAATATAGGATATTATTCTACAACAGTCCATACATTTGATGTAGGCCTACTAGCAATATACCCACGGTCTATATTTCATACATCGTTGGATCAGTTGTAGAAATTGAAACCTAAGTTATCGGGTGAAAATAATTCCATCACCTTACTCACCATTAACTGGTCCATACTTCTCAAAGAGTGACATGGTATTTGACAGACCGTATATCCCACCGGCAACATACATCGCCGTGCCAATCCATAGCATAAGAGTTAGAAGCGTCAAGGCTGAACAACATCCCATCCAGAATTGAATAGTATATATACAAGTAGGTAAAAGCTTTGAAAAAAGTTGAAAGCTCCGGTCAAAACATTGTGAGAAAAGGTCTGCCTACAGGCACATGGCATTAAAAATCAAAATCAAAATCAATGTAAACTTTCATTCCCAAGTTCGCTGTCCAGGAGCCATCGTATACAATTTTTCAACATGACTACACAATGTACTGCAATACAATACATGGAATTCACATGACATGCACAACCACATTTATAGTTCTTGATAGTATCATAAATGATGAGAGTTTGAGACATTTCAATCATGTTTAACGCACGTGGTAGGCTTATGGAAGCGCAGTCGACTCTGAAAAGAAGCTATTTTGCCTATGACTTCTCGGGTCACTAAATGGTCTGAATCAACTAAAGTAGCCGACATGTTACAAAAGTCTCTTGCTTATGATTGGTAGATCTGAGGCTGAAGATAAGTTCTCGATCTTAACAGCACAGGGACAATCATTGAGTCAGCTTTCAACGTACATAATATCAATGTAATGCTTTAAAAGCATTCAAATATCTTTACGGCAGTGCCAAAGCAAGCGCTGATTCCTCATTGAAGTCTGCCACCATTCTTGACAGTACTTACTCAATACCCTCTTGCTTTTCTCGTACAGCAACTTTGAACCGTTCTTCGAGCAACGAAATTTCACTAATAAGATCCGTAATAGCATTGGTGAAGGCTTCTTGCGGACTGTAATCACTGGTGGTTTGTACTCGCAGGATAAATTTGTGTTCTAAAGGATGCGGGACTTTATATCCGGCAAATATCACTTTTGGGTCTTTGAGAAGTTGCATCCTCAGTAAATTTCCGAGAGTGTGATCTTCCTTATTTATTGTGAAATGAGCGGCATCCGGCACTTTTGTGTCTTTGGTAATTTGAATCTTTTTTTCGCCATCAAAAAGTAGAAATGTCTCGAATGCTGGAGGTGCATTCATCACGAATTGTTACAGGTAGTCTACTAGATATCGTATACACCACCCCAAATGATGAATTTTGAACACTTCAACCTGCAAAATATTGCCATACTTTTCAAATATAGCCTACACCAATGGTAGCAAATTAGTGCTCAATGATACATATACGGCATTCCCTATATTCAATTGTTGCCCGCTATTTCAGCATGCGACACAGTAAAAAGCAACCATTGAGAACCAATATGGAATAGGTGTCTCGTGCACACCAAAGATTCCACTGACTGCACACAGGTGTGACGCCGAAAACCGCCTTGGCACACCAAAGATATTGCGCTAAACGTACCGGGATTCCAACCTGGATTGAGAATGCGATACCTGGGCATGTGCCTTTATAACCCCTACTCCAGGCGGAAGTTATCTCTTCTTACCCAAAGCATAACTACTTGAATATGCATGCTCAATGCTTGGTTAAATATCGCCGCAGTCGTGATTTGAACAAAATAACAATATTAAGCTACCGTACCAAACCCTTGATCGCGAGGTCTGTTCTATACTCACAAGACAAGATCAGGTAGACACTGCTCTGCTACTGATGAGAGATTGGACAGAATAGACAGGAAGACTCAGATCCATAATGATAATTCCTATACCCAGCTTCAGACATTTTTCTGTGGTGACTGTGCGGCGCTCATCCAATATATAGAATCTGCGTCTCGAGCACACACTAAAGATAGGCTACTACTCAAACTCACAGCACACAGGTGTGATGCTATAGAGCTGTCTTGGCACACCAAATATATATTACGCTAAACGTACCGGGATTCCAACCCGGGCCGCTTATGGCACCAATCACTATAGTAGAAAGTGTAAAAGCTGACCAGTTCAGTAGTATAGAAATTTTTACTTCATTTAGAAGTCGTTGAGCTTGACTCGAAACCAAATATTATTAAATCTAACTATTAGTAGTTAGATAATACGGATGCCCATTGCCCACTAGTCAACCTTCATGATTACCGGACCCAAACCTAACATATCGATCTCGCCTTCCCCCACATCATTTTGTCGCATGCCTTTTCTATTCTCTGCTTTACTTTTCATTCAGTGTCCAATGTATATAGTGCATGCCTCTTCTCGACTTCGCCCAGGCCAAGGGTGGGTGTCTGATTTCAAAGACTACTCCAAGTCGTTTCGACACTTTCCTATCTTTCATTGTATCGCAGTTTGTTAGTGTTTTGACTTTAATACGCCAGGATGTTATAGTTATCTGTCATGACATCGAGATTCCTAAGTGTGGATACTATATTGTAAAGCAGTCCAATTTGAAAGGATATGCGCAACAATTGATTCGGATCAAGAAACACTCTCACCCAGCAGTAAATTCAGTCGAATATTCCTCACTACTAATCTAAATTTTAAATAAATAATGTGTCTGATCTGACGCTGTCTGCAGGTTTAGAGAAGCGCATCCGAGGCGTGCACCAGCGCCCCCTTACGGGCATCAGCGACATGGAAGGGCGCAGCTACTGGAAAAAAGGCGGTAAAATGGGACGTTTGGAAAAACTAATAGAGAGTGTTCCAACCAACTAATCAATCAATTAATCAATGAGCAAATTCATTGGCCAGAGAGGTTTATTGATCGCAGGTCCTGAACGCATACAATTAAATTTCTGTAAAATGAGAGTTTTAATACGGCTTACTGCACCTGTCCATTCATGGTAATGTCATTTTCGGTATTCGGTAATGTGCATTCTTACTAATAGCATTGTCGGAATGTCGGTATTGTCCATTCTCGGTAACGTACATTCTTGGTATTCTACAGTCTCGGTCGCGTCTTTCTCGGTAATGTCATTCTCGATAATAGTATTCTCGGTAATGTCCAATCTCGGTAATAGTATCACCGTATTTTATTCAGTGATGGTGCCTGTCATGAAAATTCCACGAAGTTGTGACTCTAATATAGGGGTGTTTGTACACTTCATAGTCGTGTCCAATCACTGTCCATTGATTATCTGTTTGAGAGCAACGTTTTTTCAGGAGGGCGGGGTGACGAAGTGCTGACTCGGTCCTGGACTCGTGTGCGTCGTGTCTTCAGGTCTGGTACGTTTCAGCGATTTCGAAACCTTTTGACTATATAGCAGACAGAACGGTGCGAAATAACAGCACACGACAAAGTAAGTGATAACAACGAACCTGCCCCCAGATGTATAAGTATTAATTACGGGCCTTAAATTTTCGAAGACACCAATACCGTCAGTAGCCTACTAACAGTAAATCTGAGCACGTGGGCTAGTAATTGACAATTCGACATAAATATGCACTGAGCTATATAAACAATAATTATATGCAATTCCAATGACGGAATTCAACCATGAATTCGAGCGTGGGGCTGACAAAGTGCTGTTACGGTCCTCAGTGCAATTCAATGTGAATATAACGGAATATATACCGATGACGTTAACGTTTTGTATAATCAAGTAAGTTTGGAAATCGTACCGCAGATCCACCTGTGATCGTCCATCCATGATGATATATCTCGTGTATTTATCGCGCCGTATATTGGCTATCGATTATTACATCCTGTAGTAATTTGAAGTATAAAATGTCCTATTCGAGATACTCATTCGCTGAAACTACTTGCATTAACGTTGAATAATCCAAATCCGTATTGTCTGGAACATATCTGACGAAGAACTTCTACGACTAGAAACTGGACTTCTCAAGTTAAGTAATCAGACAGCTAAAACCTAAGATATTTGGTTAGCTATATTTCTGATACAGATCACCCTAAGACCATTGCCGCAGTTGACCGATTCCCTAACATAACCCACTCCAAAGCAGAACATCGCGATGGGACTTCCATTATTGCAAAGTCGGTAACTGACCCACGCAGGCTAATTGCCGACCACCTATCTATATGAATGGAAATAGTTCTCGTAACCTCTTCGGACTTAACAGAAGCTATCATCACCTTCGATATATATTGACTTATACTCGTGGGATTGGAAACAATTTACAAAACAAATGAATTAGCGAGTAGATCGTGTTCCAGTAATAGGGTCAGATATCGGAAAGGTTTATTGCCAACCCATCTGGAGCTAGCGTGCGATTAAAAATATGATTATATCCTAGAGAGTGCATTATAAATAGTCTAGCTCTGTCTGCGTTCAGACTTGAAGCACCATCACCGAGGTGATGGAAGTATCTATCAAAAAAGAGAGCATCAAAGATTTGAATTATAAATTAAATTTCCCGTGAAAGTGCTGCTTTTGAGAATGTCCTGATTGGGTGTCAGAAGTGAACTAACCATCAGCACACCTTCGTTTCTGTACATAAAAGAACTTTATTTCATAAACTAGCAAAACAAAATAAACATGACTGGATGGAAGGAAATGTGCGGCCACACAAAATATAAAATTTACCCCCGAAGAAGACCAATGCGAATAAGAGAATGTGCTAAAATGATAGGCCTACGTATAGCTCGGAAGGATATTCTATTTACAAGCCTCCCTACCACATCGCATTTAAATTTAAAACCTCAAGTTGGGCAATGGGCAAACATGGCTGAAGGCAATGGGCAATCAGTTTCACAAAGGCTGAGTAAAGTGCCTTTTCTGTTACAATTTTTAAAGCCTATATGGAGGTGAGCGCTGGGAATTGACTAATTATATATTATTGATGAGTACTCTACCTGCATGATTGAACCTCAGTACATTTAAGTAAGGTAGAGTGGGGGTATATATTTAATTTTATAAAACTGAACCAAAATTAGTGGAATATGAGTCAACTTCGAATCGGACGATTCAGAATCTAAAAGCCGAGTTACCGATGATTTTCAACACCTGAGAAATTCCAGAATAAGGCTGCAATACTTTTTAAAGCATGATTTCTACCATGGTGGCAGTATCAAGTGTTTTGTGGGAGAGGCGTGTTCTCTTTTCGTTGTTGAAAAGCTTCGCTGGGATCGAATCGTTTCGGTCTGCTCGAAAGAGAGGCCTTCCGCATCTTTTCAACTTGACCTCGCAACTTCATAACCTCCTACAATCAAAACAAACAGGAAAGATTATGGTTAATATGAATTTAATAAGTTCATGCATATATAATCCAAATACCTCCCCCTACTGAAGAGTTCTTGCAAATGGAACGGAAGAAAATAAGACGTAGGGCTGGTATCATGTTGGGTGCAGACCAAAATTGGGCGTTATTGTACCAGAATTATTCAGGTCATCAAATATAAAGGAAAAGTAATTTCAATAAAGCTTAAAACAAGATTAGCAGAATATCCATCGATCAATCCAGTGAGTGAATGGGATTATTCTCAAGCATCAATTTGCATGTAAAGAGAAATTGTGAAGTTTGATAGAATAAGAGCTGATCATAATTAGCAGAATAATTTTTCTTTTTGTCACAATTTGACATTCCAACGTACCTGCTTCAGATTGTTATTCTCTTGCTTGATTTTGACGATATGCTTTATCTTCTGCTTGTGATTCTGATGACCGAGAAGCTCGGCGTATCTCTTTCCGAGAGCTTGCATCTCAGCCTGAGCCACCGAATGCTCACTCAGCAATGACTGACGTTCGGCATTATACGCATCGAGTTGGCTCTATAAATTAGAATTGAACACTAGGTCTTACGCTAAGAAGTTACACGCGTTGTACAAACACAGATCACAAATTGTGTCGGTCAATGGCTGAAGATTCTACATTAATTCATTCTCATTGCTCACTTCCGTGAGTACGACTTCTCATATGACCACCAAGCTACCGGAAGAAATATGACTAGGGAACAAAGCATAGTGAAATTCGGACGTCTGCCATGAAAACTAATGCAAACCGAGTAATTGCATCATGGAAATGACAACAGGAAAAGGAGACAAATCCTAATGCCCCGGATGTATGTTTGCTGTGCTTCCCCAGTCATCATTAGTTCGGCATGTAAGCACTGACATTAATGGAAACACAAAGTTTCGAACTGGGTCTAGGTGCATACTTTATTTCAGAGCAAGAGACCGAGAGAAAATAGTTAAGGAGATTCAATGTGACTACATGAGGGAAGGTATTGGATGTTTAAAAATACGAGAATTCAGCAAACGAATATAAAGCTTTGGTAAAGACAAATACTGCATCTCTAAGTCTGCACAAATCTGCACACTCACCTTGAAAGGGCCAACCCTCTCCTGCAGTTCCGTATAAAGATCTTTCCATCTGTACAGAAGTTGGATTATAGTAGTTGACAATTCGGTTTTCATAAGCATTCTTTACTTGTTGAGTTCTTCGATTATCGAGTTATCTGCTTTCCTTGCCTTCAACGCGGTGACTTCATCATTCAGAGCAGCAATTCTTTCTTTGTTGACAGCATTTTCTTTGGTAAGTCTGCAAACGGAAAAATGTCCGGCACGAATGTTACTTTTCAATTGGTTTTGGCGATGGAGTTTAAAGAATACCTGTCATTGACAAGGAGTTTTGCAGATTGTTCGTCAGCCAGCTTTCTCACTTTCCTCAATTCAGCGCTTTCGGAATCTTTAGCTGCAGTTAGATGCTCGAACTTTTCTTGTTCATGATTGAGCTTTTTTTGAGTATCCAGTAAACGCCTGTGTTGTACATGAAGACTTGCATGGATCAATGTATTAGGAGTATACAAGATTAATAAATTTGATTGGCGAGGTAACGTAGCCAGTATAGGTTGGCACCGTAATATACCAGCACACCGCCTGAGGAAACAAAAAAGTGCCTACTTGAGTAGTTTATTGATCGATTTCCAAAATTTGCAAGATAGGAAGAAATAATCATGTGCCAATATAGTATCCTTGATCACGACGAGCCATACCACATCTGAACGTCGACCTCAACCGGCATGGTGACAATACCTTGTGAATTCATCAAGCTTGGCTTGATAACTGGCTTTGCGCTCCGCTAGTTGCCCCTCCAGCTCTTCTATTCTCTTGTTGGCCTGCTCCACTTCATTTACAGCTCGCGTCGCAGCGGTACTGGATCGCATCAGCTGTGTTTCAAGCGCATCCGCCTTGGCTTCCAGCATTAGGATCTGGTCTTTTAACCTTGATATCATAATAATAAGATACAGAGGTGGTAAAAGTAGGCAAAAATTTCTATTCAATTACAAGCAGAGATTTCCAATATTTGACAAAACTACTTCAAGTGGTCTTATAAGTACTCGAATAAATAGTTTCAAATGGTAGATTTGGTCGAGGGCTCGCATACTTTTATCAGTTAATCGAGGTGGCTGCGTTTGAATCGCAAGACAATAAATGAATTTACATACAGGTGCAATCTTTGAATATATATTCAGTTACTGCGATACAATGACTATTTCACTCGTTTCATTTATTACAATTTCATCAAAAATGATGTCATTGAGGGTTGAGGTCCTTACTGACAATGATAATATTAAAACTATACATACTCGCAAGACTCTTCAGCGTGACGTGTCGATTCCCGTTCAAGTTTGATATTTTTTTCCTTCAACTCGCTCAGTTCCTGCGATTGAACATTACTCTTTTTCAAAAGCTCGGTATGCTTGGTCTTTTCCTCTTCCAGCTCCTTCTCCAGAGAGGACAACTCTACCGATAAAACATTTCGGCTGTCCTGTGATTCAGAAGATGGTACATAGCTAATTGGATTTTAGAAGAAAGGTCACGATAAGAAATTAATTCTAGAGTTGGACTTGAATCTCAAATCCTAGACAGGATTCAGATGAAGAAATATTAAATTCACTAATCTCAAGAGTATAGGCAGCCTACAAAATTTGAAGTTACCCTTAAATTTATTCAACAGTAGCCTACTACATCTGTTCTGTCTCGCCAACCAAGGTCGATCAATCCGTGCTATTCTGAGTGAGCAAGTTGTAATTGGTATAGAAATGTCATAGCTGTGTTTGACTTACGAATAATTTTTCTATCTCAATCGCCTTTTGTCGAATCACACTCTCCAACGACGAAGCCCGCGCCATCAATTCACAGTCTTTCTCTTCCAACTCTTGTATGTCGCGATTCAACTCCTCTTCCTTTGATGCATATTTATCTGATGAAATGTTTTATGAGTTGAGAAACAATGCGACTTGATATTTACGGATTGCTTGAATTTGTGTTGAGTGTCCTCGGTTGATCTAATTGACTCTTATGCCACGCGTCATGCGGAAAAACGACAAGGGATTTTCAAGACTTTGATTAGCTTGTGTCGCAGTCCGCATATCGACGCAGTGGAATCAAAGTGACTTATGGCCAGTTTGCAAATTTTGAAGGTCCATTTTCAAAACTTGAAAAAAATCAAGTTTCTGAAATATTTTCAATATTTTTCGCCCATATCTTGGCCATGGTCATATCAGTTTCATTAATTCAAAGTTAATCAAGGCCAATATATCGCTGAAAGAAGATGAAAACTTTATGAAAGTCAATTTTCTCAAAATGTGTAAAATGGACATAAGTCACTTTGATTCCACTGCGACGATATATGGGGTTCATTGGTTAATCCTGGTTGCTAACAAGCGTCTAAACCAGTGGTTCCCAACGTGGGCGATATCGCCCCCCAGGGGGCGATTTGTCGGACCAGGGGGGCGAAAATAGCCAAGGGGGCGATAGGGGGGCGAAAATGGACGAAGAGGGCGATTGCGCGTCGAAATGGCTATATTGGCGTTCATGACCATAACTGCCACACCCAAACCCTCAATTGGGATGGAGGGCCCACAGTTTTTTCGTGAATTACCATTAATTAAATTATAAAGTATTATTTTGGAAATTAAGGCAACTTTTTCCCAAAAATTTCGCGCTGCGCGCCATTTCGTGGTCACTTATTTATTGCTTATTGGTTACCCTTCCTCCAAGAAATAATACGCATGAGTTATAGAAATGGGCATCTCGGCGCCAGCCATTATCGCACCAAGGCATATAAAGTTTCAGGCCATGTAACACGCGACTCCGAGAAGTGTGCCAGAATGAGAAAACCTTGGCGAAAAAGGACTGCCTTTATGCTGACCGACTTCGATATATATACTATATACACATATGTATTTAATTGTCCATGGGCGCCCTAACGGCTGGCGCCAAATGTTTCTGTCCTGGCAATCANNACCCCNCAAAAAAATGCCATCTCGCAGAGAAAAATTAATTGCCAGTGCAGAAATACCAATTTGAAATCGTGTGCGTCTTTTAGTTTAGTACGTATGGGCGATTTGAATATCTTTTGACATAGCAGACAGGCCACGAAATGTCATTACGTAACGAAGTCATTATACCCACGGGTCCGCCCGAATATGTTCAATTATTATTTACGGGCCCTACATTTTCCAAGACACCTCACTCAGCTATACCGGTAAATCTGAATACATGAGCAAAGAGAGGATAAAAAATTGTTAGCAATATATATGCAATTCCCGATCATATTAACCGATTCAATCATGAATGATAGAAATTTTTCNCGCTTCGCGCGAATTAAGNCGANTAANTAAAGAGTCCGAAAATTTNTGCTGAGAAGTAGCGGTAAAGAGGTATCGGGGGAGTTGGGTCTGAGGGGTGCAGAAGTTTGCTTTATCGCCATATGGAGGAGGGTCAAGACCAACGTATTGCGGGGGGGCTGACGAAGTGCTGGTACGGTCCTTTTGGAATCAAGTCGGAGAATTCACCTATTTTGTTAGTCAACTCACCAAAATTTAGCTGGAAAAGTGTAATTTCGAGGTCGAGCCGAAAAGTTGACCTTTTTTCTTAGTCAACTCGCCGGTGATTTCAGTCTGTATGCCCGTTTTTCGGTTCCCAATATTTGGGGGGCGATGATCTGTGTGGAGCTTGAAAAGGGGGCGATGAGTCGAAAAAGGTTGGGAACCACTGGTATATACCGTATAAACATCACAATCAAGCATGCAAATCGGAACCTATAAACTGCTCCTTCGAGTCAGATATGCATTTGTTTGGAAAACATCTCCTGCGCAAGTCGTCGCGGTGGAATCAAGTTTTTACTTTTCCGATTTCGAGATATATTTTTCTAACTTTTTGTAGAATTTTCATATTTTTGGCCATATCTTGGCCACGTTGCTGTTTATCACATTGTTTCAAAGTTATCATGGTCAAGATTTGGTCGATAGGAAATGAAGACTGACATCAGGGCTTTTTTAAGCGACCATGAAAAAAATTGTAAAATGTCCACTCCAATATATTTGTACCCACCAGTTTTTGAATTCAAAGGACAGTTTTTTTCTTCAAATTTTTAGAAGGTTATGAAGTAATGGGGTTGGGGTACATCAGGTTTTTTAAATTTTCAAAGGGGGCCACTGAGTGAAAAAGGTTGAGAAATCCTGCTTTACATGAAGTCAATTTTCCCAAAATGTGTAAAATGGACACAAGCTACTTTGAATACACAAAAAATATAATCCAATGTGTTTGAATAAAGCAATTGTTGCATTTCAAACCTATGCACAACGGACATAATCAAATTCATAAATCCAGGTGCCTCGACTTGACTTGAGTCATAATGAGTAAATGACTTGAAGATAGTGATTTGTTCGCAACATTGACTCGGATGTCTGTCTTAATCATGTGGTGCTGAGCCTGAAAGACATCATAACACTGATTTCACATTCGCTGGTTCTCTTTGATTGTCACAATTTCGGCCGACTCAGTTGCTTGATAAAGAGTCGATTACTTCATCAACATAAAAGTCATTTTGCTTGCTCAATGGCACCATGTAGTGGATAGTATCATCCTGATATATCTCCAAATATGGATGCGCGCAGAGTTTTTCAGCCTGAATAGAAACTTATCAGTCGATGTTCACATGTTAAAAAAACAGGACTCACATGTATGTAGCGGTTGAGAGACCGGTAAGCTTTATCGGCAGCAAGATTTGGACTGAAAGTCATCACATACGGATGGGAGGTTTTAACAGAGTAATCAACATTGGGCAACTCAAGATATTGATATTTATGTTTGTCCAGTTTCATTTCAAAATCTTTGTCCGCTTCACCTGTTACTATGACTCCCACCGCTGAACGCAACTTTGTTTTCTTAAAGTATAGAAATTGCGATAACTGCCTCCACAAAGCCACAACCCAACAAACCTCTAATAGCGGGTCGTCATAGTGGATGATAATATATCTCTTCTCTGGCCATAGAAACGAGACTTCTGTTAATAGCTGATAGCAGTCAGACAATTGGCCTTCGTGTAATTTGTAGGCAATTTTCACCTTTTGCACAAGTGATGGTCCGGTGCTTACATTAACTTTGAAAAAGTATCCGATATAGCTGAATAAAACACATTTCTCAAATGTAGCATATTGATTATCCTGATCATCATTCTATAGACATTTTATATCACCCAAGCTGAGTTATAAAGTGGTTTGAACTTGATTTGAAACTGAACAATGCACATTTGCACAATGAGTAATGACAATGCTCAATGCACATGACATAAAGAATTGGATTCGGATTCAAGATCCAACACTATCACTCAGACTCGACCCTTTGCATACGGACTTGGATTCGGACTTGACTGGGTGGCGAATTCAAAAACACTTGAGTCAAAACTATAGAAGAGGGCTTGACTGGTGACTTGGTCTTGGACTCTTGGTCCCACTCCATCCCGTCTCACAAGCCCTACTGGAATTTCGGTACGTTTTGCCTACTATAACACGTGAGCAGTGACGATTCTCCAAGTTCAAGTAATTTAATAAAGAAAATAAAGAATGGATCGAGCACAAGACACCGATTCCATACAGGCTCACAAGTCACAACCATGAATTACGGAACAGAAACAGATAAATCACTCACCGAAGTAAAAATAAAATGGTGATTACGATCGCACATATCGTAGCACCGATCAACAGCAACAATACGGTCTCCAGCATCTTCACTATTGAGTGAGGGGACAACAAGTCGCAGACGAAAACGATATCCTCATTCGTCAACAGTAAACCAAGAGCACAGCGTGCAAGCTGCAAAGTACATTTACTGATACGCCTCACTGATGCTGAAGTAAACAAGCCGCGAGCAGAGCCTGGTTCTCGGTTCTCATCCGTTTTATCGATGATATAAAAATATCAACAATAATAATCAATAATCGTTAGATTATATTTAAATCTGATTAAGACACACACAATGTAAAATGCGATAAGATACAATGCTATGTAATGAACAGATAGGAGGATGCCGAACGACTAGATGCGGTCTCTTAAGCTGACATCCACCTCGACGTAGTGCCCGATGTGACGATGTCTCTAATGTCTCAGTTCTTCTACGACAAGGATGTCAAACATAGAGCCCGCCAAATCATTTCCTCCTCCCCGTGAAGCAAATCTGACATTTCTAACAGCACATTTCTAACAAATGTTGTGATTTTTAGAAAGGAAGTGTCTACTCGTCCGGACCCGGACGAATAAAGTTCCTCAGGCTATTCGTCCGGTGTAAGCATGCCGCAACTGTAGAATGGGTGCCGGCGATTTCCGGAACTGTGGGCCGTAACTGCGGCATGGATTCCGAGAGTANGTTCGCCTCTTANGAAGACTTAAAAAGTGCTTTGGAGAAATACCANAAAGAAAATTACGTCCAGCTCTACAAGAGANATTCACGTACGCTCGATGCAGTAAGAAAGCGAACCACTCNGCGAAATTTCAATGATGCGCTCAAGTATGGCCAGATATCTTTTCACTGCATCCACGGCNGCCGNAGATTTCAGAGCTTATCTAAGGGTNTNCGACCTAACCAACGGTAAGTAAGCNTTACGTATGATACGGAATTTCCACCGGGTCCACNACNACATGAACATNAAGAAGCAATGTTCCCCATGAGCATTTTGTAGTCTTGGTATCGTGAAATTAGGGTTNNATTAGCCTCAGCCTAAACCCCAACCCATTCCTATGACACCCTAATCCTAACCCACACGTGCTGACACCCCAATCCCTAACCCCACACATGCAACCGCAACCCCTATCCTAACCACGCAACTGCAACCACACCCCCACCCTAATCCTAACCCCACACATGCAACCTCATCTTACGACACCCTTCTAACCCCACACATGCAACCGCAACCCTGCCACCCCTATCCTAACCCCGCACATGCAACTGCAACCCCACCACCTCATCTTACGCATACGCAACCCCACACATGCAACTGCAACCCCACCACCTCATCTTACGACACCCTAA